>JAVJIX010000241.1:0-137500 GCA_036785185.1 Paratrypauchen microcephalus | reverse complement strand
CCAGATTTATCCATAGTTTCGAGTAGATCTCACGCTGGCTACAATCTGCTTCTCTCACTTTGAACACAAACAAAACGGTGGCAATGTATTTTACTAAGACACAAAAACAGAAGTCTTCCTTTCCATGTATATACATAAATAAGAGCCAACTCAAAACAGTAGAGGAATTCAAATATTTAGGAGTTGTTCTGGATCAAATTTTTTGTTTTAAAAAGCATGTTAAAAAAGTTTCTAATACTTTAAAATATAGTCTGTCTGTGTTTAGACACACTCGAAACAAATTTAGCAATGATGCTGCAAAGGTTTATCTGGATGCAATGATTACCTCACATATTAATTATTGTATAACTTGTTGGTCTCAAGTATGTGAGACAACAACAAAACCCTTAAAGTCCTTATATAATCAGGCTGTTAAGATACTGGACAAAAAGCCACTGCGATATCATCATTGTCCAATATTTGCACAACATAAAATGCTAAACTTTGACAATTTAATCACCTATTCAAATGTGCGATTAGTCTTTAAAATCTTAAATAACACAGCGCCTCCTCCATTGAAAAAAATTGTACAGCTCTGAACAAACAACCAGGACCTCCAGGTCCACAAGTCACAATGACTGCAGACTACCTAAACGGAGCTCGGCCTTTGCACAGACAGCTTTTTCTTTCAAAGCCATCAAAGAATGGAATAAAGTTTGAAACTTTCCTCTGACATGAAAAACTTTTCATTTAACGTTAAGAAATTATTATTAGAGAATCAGCAGTGTCAGCATTAAGAATGATAACTGGTATGTTATAATCTGAGTGAGATTTTATTGTAATATTTTATTGTGTAATAATTGGTAATTTGTAGTGTGTGAGTGTGTATTGATTATATTGTTTACGTTTTATATTGTATTTCTCACCTGCTCAGGGACTACAGATGGAAACTAGCTTCAGCTATAATCTGGTGTAAAGCATCTTTAATGTTTTTGCACATTGTCCGGGTCAAATAAACTAATAAAGAAAGAAAGAAAGAAAGATGAGGACGCCAGTGCGCATGTGCGGAGTCACAGCTTATTTCACTCTCAGCTCCCGGGACCCAAACATGAAACGCAAAGCTGTAAATTATGGATAAATCTCGGATTACAGGCCACTTTTGACTCAAATGAAAAGTGTAGACGAAGACCCTGAGCTTGTATGATTTGAAAAGTGCTAAAGTTTGTGTTATCTGGAGACCGCTCGAACTCGCATTATGGATATCGCTAATCTAAAACATCTCTGGAAGTGCTCCATATGACACCAAAGTGCTATGGGTGAGTAAAACAACTTGTTTTATTACCAAAATAAGGCTCAGATTGTAAAAAACGTTCATTCTCCTTTAAATGCCATGCTGTGGAATATTCCAGGCAATGCAACAACATCTTCACTGAGCTAAGCTGGTAGCGGGCCTGTCCTTTCACTCTTTAATAACACTGACTTGACATAACACTCTCATGACACATTAAAATGCAGGGTCATGTAATATCCAATGGGAGATTTGTCCTTATTTCACAACATGGACATTTGATTTGGACAAACTGTTTTACTGACTCGTATTTGGAACTGCTAATTTAGCCTTTAATTAGAAAGTGAAGTGCAACTGTTGAAATTCACCGCTGTAAACATGAAGGAGGCTGAGAGCATACCACAAACAAAGCACGAGAAGGTCACTTACTTCCATGGAGACATTTTGGACATTTCTTGACTGTCCAGGTATGCACTGCATGAATCTTGGCAAATATAGATCAATAATAGGGGAGCAGGTGAGAATTCTGTAGTTTAATTTGGCTCTTAAAGGAGAATTAACGTTTTTTACAATCTGAGCCTTATTTCGGTAATAAAACAAGTTGTTTTACTCACCCATAGCACTTTGGTGTCATCACTTCCAGAGATGTTTTAGATTAGCGATAGCCATAGCGTGAGTTTGCATATAATATATGCCCCGAGCGGTCTCCAAATAACACAAACTTTAGCACTTTTCAAATCATAGAAGCTCAATGTCTTAGTCTACGCTTTTGTTTGAGTCAAAAGAGGCCTGTAATCTGAGATTAAGGGGCCGTTTGGACGAGGACAATTGCGACTGAAAACGACAAAATATTCGGAAGTGTCTTTCGTTTACACTGCGGTGGCGCCGTCGGAATCTGAAACCGCAAAAATCTGAAGACTCCTTCCAGAGTGTGGAGTTTTGAGAAACAGCCCGGGTCGCGTCTCCGTCTAAACGGCAAGAAGCGCAAAACATGTTCACATCGCATACACCTGACCTGATGCGCCAAGCCGGTAAAAACAATAACAATACGTCGCAGGCGACAGAGGCAAGTTTGGACAAGACCAGGCAGAACCAGTCAGTGGTGGGACAATTTTGAGAATGGATTAGTTGCTGACAGTGCTTGGGTGGAAAACTTCAGAATGACTAAACAAGCTCTTGTTGCATTAAGCGAAGAGCTCCGACCCGACATCGAGGGCGAAACAATCGTAATGAGAGCCCCTGTTGGTGTCCTGAAAAAGGTAGCTCTGACATTATATTAGCGGCCTGGCATGCATATTCAATCGAATTCACCCACTTTTGCGTCTTTGTATAAACAAACATTTCCTGTTGAGAACGCTCGTCTAAACGGGGATAAAAAATTGAAGACGAGACGCCACTTTTGCGTCTTCTGTTTTTATCGTCGCCGTATAAACGTAGCCTTAGCCATAGTTTCGAGTAGATGAGGAGGACAGTGCGCATGTGCAAAGTCACAGCTTATTTCAATTACAGGCCACTTTTGAGTCAAACGTTTTGACTCAAAAAAGTGTAGACTAAGACATCGAGCTTCTATGATTTGAAAAGTGCTAAAGTTTGTGATATTTGGAGACCGCACAGGGCATATAATATATGTGAACTTGCGCTACGGCTATCGCTAATGTAAAACATCTCTGGAAGTGCTCCATATGACACCAAAGTGCTATGGGTGAGTAAAACTTGTTTTATTACCGAAATAAGGCTCAGATTGTAAAAAAACGTTAATTCTCCTTTAACTGTCAAAATGTGGATTTTTTTTAAAACCTGGTTTATGGTTAAAGGTGCATTGTGTAACTTTTCTGGTGCTTTTCTCTGTGGAGATGTTATTGCTTTGTCTGGAATGTTCCACAGTATGGTATTAATCCTTTCTATCTTCCTGGAGACGAAACCAGACCAAGTTACAGGTCAGATCTGTGGAGAGGCGATCCCGCTCAGTCAGAACGCTTGGTGTTTTCTAGGCATTTTTGAGTTATAAAAGCATTTGTAATTGAAAACCAAACCAAAAAGTTGCATAGCACACCTTTAATATTTCTGTGATTACAGGGCCTATACAGATGAACCAAGGTTATTTTTTTAAACAACTTTTAGCTTTAAAAAAAAAAAATGGCATTACTAAATCTCAAGACTTTCAAGGACTTTAAGCTGCAACCTAAACATTGCAAGTTACACATTTCTTGGTTTTCAGTTTGGATATTTCTTAGACTTGTACAGGCCCCTGCTCTCTTATCTCCAACAATTCCAGTATGCCTTGAACACATCCTATCGCTAAACCTCGAAAACGCATCAAATTTGATATGAAAACATTTTTTTACATACAGTGGTACCTCACCTTACGAATGACCCAACAAACAAAAATTTCAAGTTACGAAACGCCTTCACGGTAAATTTTGGTCTCTAGATATGAAAGAAAATTCAAGTTACGAAACGCGAAATCTCAAAAATTCAAATAATGCGCGCTCAGCCACAATTATACGCTTTTCTCAGACTGGATTTAAACTTTTCTCACATTTGTCTCTCGTTTAAACACTCAAACTTTCATAGATTTTCAACAAAATTATTAATAGTGAAGTGTGGGGGGGAGGGGGGAGAAGACTGCGCTCTGACACGTGTGTGATAGGGCACATGACCCGGCGCGGAGCTGACAGCAGGTCTAGACCTGGACTAAACCTGGACTAAACCTGGACTGGACCAGGACTAAACCAGGACTAAACCTGGACTAAACCTGGACTAAACCTGGACTAGACCAGGTGGATTAAAGCAGCGAGGAGGGGACTGCACGCAGTCTGAGCGCATGAACGCATGAACGAGACCCATGCAAGAGCCACAGTAGTCTAGACCTCCTCTAGACCTGACCAGGTCTAGAGGAGGTCTAGAGGAGCCGCGGTGGTCTGGACTAAACCAGGACTAAACCTGGACGAGCCGTGGTGGTCTGGACTAAACCTGGACTAAACCAGGAGCAGTCCCCTCCTCGCTGCTTTAATCCACCTGGTCTAGTCCTGGTTTAGTCCTGGTCCAGTCCAGGTTTAGACCTTGGTCTAGACCTGCTATCAGCTCTGCTCCGCACACGTGTCAGAGCGCAGTCCCCCCCCCACCCCCCCACTTCACTATTAATACATTTTGTAGAAAATCTATGAAAGTTTGAGTGTTTAAACAAGAGACAAATGTGAGAAACATGCAGAACACAATGTTACACTATAAAAAAAGTTACACTATTAAAAAAAAAAAACTTGGATCGGGGCCTTGGAACGAATCAGGCTTTTTCCATTGAAATAGCTACTCAACTTACGAATTTTTCACGTTACGAAACCACTTCTGGAACAAATTAATTTCGTAAGGTGAGGTACCACTGTATTTACTTTGTACCAACCAGTAACAATAACATTCTGGATGGGGAACAAAACCAAGCAATTTTAAATACACAACCACAACTAATGATTGAACGAGTCACATTAGATCCCAGGTGGTCCCACAATGTGTGTTCTAATCAGGACAGCTGTTGTGGTAGTAAAATATAAAAGACTACTTTAAGCCCCGGCACAACAGTTACCCCATAAGCACATAGCAGAATAGTCTATGCATACTGTACACACATACACAAATATTGGGTTTAATACAGAAGTTATTTCTACTATTTTGTGCTCTTCATCACAGTGCATTCATATCGAGTTGTGTGAAACGTTGTAGTACTGGTTGCAGACAGAGGGGGCAGTGAAACCAAAGGGGTGGCACTGTGGCTGGCAGGAAGCTCATTGCCAATCATCAAGGATTCATCATAAACACTAATATTATTCAAATTAAACAGTAACAAAAGTCATATTTGCACAAAACGAGGCTCTCGGCACTAAACGAATGAGTCAGAAACCAGGATTAAAAAGTGATGGCTCAGGTTTTTGAATTGGTTGTTATTGTTGAGGGTTGATAAAAGATATTATTGATAAAAGATATTATTGTCTGGAATGCTTCACAGTGTGGTGTTAAACCTCGCCATCTTCACTGAGACCAAACCAGACCAAGTTACAGGTCAGATCTGTGGAGATCTGAGTGTGGAGTCAGAATGCCTGTTTTTTTTCTAGGTATTTTTGAGCAATAAAACCACTGTACTTGAATAAATGTAAGGCAGAGCTGTTTAATGTCATACTGTGGAACATTCCAGGACATCTCCATAGAAACAAGCAGGTGACAGACCCTCTACCAGAAAAGTTACACAATGCACCTTTAATCAATACTAAAACTAGTTGAATCTAGGTATTAATGTTTAAATACTGAAACAAAAAAAATCACAGCTCACTGACGTTCCTAAAATGTTTTTGAATAATAGACCAAAAGGTAAAATGTGTTAAAAATGTATGGTACTGACCCTTTTCCTTAGTATTCAGCTCTTAATTCGTATTCAGAGCTTAATAAAGTCAAGTAAGGGCTTCTGTAATGTAAATAAAAAGTGCATTTAACATATAAAACCAAACCATGGTCCAAAAATGTCAAATTATAATTTTTCTATTTATTTTTTTATTTTTTTTTATCAGAAGTAACAGTTTCTGACTGAAATTGTGACTCTTCTGTGCAACCATTACATTTTTTTTTATGTAAACATTTAACTTTTATCTAATGTGTGTCAGTAAACAACAATTCTGTATGGATTGGCAGTAATTGGGAGAAGAAAAACTGTAGCATAGTAATTAACCTCACTATTGCCTCTATATTACTTCCTTGTTCACAATGTGCACTCTGACCTATCAGAAAAATCCTAATTACGTTTTTTCCCCCAATATCATGCAGTCTGAAATATAAACTCAGCAGCTATTAGAATGTCGTGTTGTTAGCCAATTAAATAAACATTCCAAATTACCCTGTTTTCTACATTAAAAACCTGAACCATCACTTGAAGGTATCTACGCACCATGAGGTCACTTCACGTACAGCTCAGCACAGACAGCAGCGCTCACACTGGCAATGGCCCCATGTAAACTACACACTACAGTTTAATGCTCCATTCTGGAGATTTCAACTTGGACAACTTAGAAGAGACCTTTACTTATACGTGTCCACGGGATCAAAAGCAACTAGGGCTGGGTACAGGTCTTTATTTGAATGCGTTTATTTGACTCATTTGTATGAAATTATATGATTTTGTTTTCATTTTATATACCAGGACTTGTAAGATTTTGTTGCTTTTAATATTTTCTGCATAAACTGAATAAAGACGAGGACTAAGTGTGGGAGTGTGACATCACCCAGTGTTCGGCTCCAGTCAAATGAAGCTCACTTGGCTAGCAGTTATGAGGGCAGAAAGTAGCTTACCACCACCAAGTGTGGAGCGAATGAACAATGAACTGTAAAGCGCTTTGGGCGTCATGAAAGGCGCTATAGAAATGCTATGAATTATTATTATTATTACATTTGGAGCCGAGTTCCATATTAGAAATAGGAATTTATTTACGAACAAAACGGAAATAAAAACACCAGGATCGTGTACCATGAGGCTGACTGCAGCAGTTAGACAGATAGGTGACAATTTTTCAATGTAAAGTCAATTGGAGCCAGAGTCGATGAAGCTAGAAGCGCTCTTAGCAGGTTAGCCATGTCCATTTATATACAGTCTATGGTTTTCTGTGTAGAAGTTAAACAATCTTAAGTGTGCTATAGTAACAAATTGTTTGGTTATGGTAAACTTCATTGATCCTCGTACAGGGAAATTTGTCCTCTACATTTGACGGATTTTATGTACTGTACATGTTTTGGGGGAAAGTCATCGCCACACAGAAAAGTTGCAGAGATGTCAAACTAATTCAATCAATCAATCAATCAAACAATATTTATAAGGCGCTTTTCATACAAAATTGTAACACAAAGCGCCTTACAGTGGTCAAGGATTAGAAGATTGACCTTTATTGTTCTCGCACAGGAGTTGTTGTTTCTATATTTGACCCGGGGACCATCCCCATGATCTTGTTTTGTTATTTAGGCTTGGTCAGGCCCTAAGCTAGAGGACTTTACCCATGGCGCATGTTTAGTAATTAAACGGTATGAGTAATTAATCTACTTTTTGATTGATCACGGCATATGTTAATACAATTGGGCCACATAACACGAGAAACTAATCAAATGACACAATTAAAACTGATTTCAGACATTTTGCCAGTTGAAATTACTACAAGGAGACGTCAATTTCATTTCACACGGTTTGTTCCGGGTGGGTTGCATCTAGGGGTGTGCAAAATAATCGTCATGACACTGCATCGCGATACTAACTTTCACAATATACTGCATAGATTCTTGATGCCAAAAATCGATTATTATTCATTAATAATTTAATATTTAATAATTTAATATTAACACATAAATTAATTATTAGTTAATTTTTTAAAATAAATCCTATGCACTTTTTTCTTTGTGAAAGGGTATTGTTTGTTATGATGGTAGCTACCTCCAAAATGGCAAATGTTTGAACATCATTTTTTGTTTTAGAAAAAATCCTATGCACTTTTTTTTGTTATTGGTTTGGTTTATTTGTTTTTGTTATTCAATAAATTCAGTTATGAATTGAGTTGCTCAGAGTTCTGTATCAATTGAAGACACTACCCAGATACACAGCCACTGATATTTAAGTTATCCTCTTTTTTTTGGTACATTTTCACTGAAGTATGTCGAATATATTGCAATGCATCGCAATAATTCAAGTATCGTGATGCATCGTGATAGTATCGCATCGTGGCATATGAATCGTGATTCGAATTGAATCGTGACTTCTTTGCCAATACCCACCCCTAGTTGCATCGTGGTTATTTTGGAAGTCCTGGCCTGAAAAGTGAAAAATTTAAAAAGGTACCCAGCATTTTAAGTATCTGGTATGAACAATAAGACTTAAAGGAGAATTAACGTTTTTTTACAATCTGAGCCTTATTTCGGTAATAAAACAAGTTGTTTTACTCACCCATAGCACTTTGGTGTCATATGGAGAACTTCCAGAGATGTTTTAGATTTGCGATCTCCGTAATGTGAGTTCTCGGGGCACATGTTTGCGGTCTCCAAATAACACAAACTTAAGTACTTTTCAAATCATAGAAGCTCGATGTCTTGGTCTACACTTTCGTTTGAGTCAAAAGTGGCCTGTAATCTGAGATTTATCCATAGTTTCGAGTAGATGAGGACGCCAGTGCGCATGTGCGGAGTCACAGTTTATTTCGCTCTCAGCTCCCGGGACCCAAACATGAAACGCAAAGCTGTAAATTATGGATAAATCTCAGATTACAGGCCACTTTTGACTCAAACAAAAGTGTAGACTAAGACATCGAGCTTCTATGATTTGAAAAGTGCTAATGTTTGTTATTTGGAGACCGCTCGGAACTCGCGTTACGGATATAAACATCTCTGGAAGTGCTCCATGAGACACCAAAGTGCTATGGGTGAGTAAAACAACTTGTTTTATTACCGAAATAAGGCTCAGATTGTAAAAAACTTGAATTCTCCTTTAAAATATGTCTACACACGATTCAGGAACGATTCTACTTTCTGATGTGTTTACATTGGCCATGCCCTCCACACACACACACGCTCATACACATGCATACACGCGCATACACACACACACACGCTTATGAGTCCTCATTCATCTCTTGGCTGTCAGTCCGGGCAATTTTCCGTGGTGGCGCTGGACTGTCCCCCTCTCCTTGTTCCTGCTCCCGTTTCTTTGCTGCATTCTGTTGAACACAAATGATCAGAGCATCAGTACAGACTCACGCGTTCCCTTTCACGTTACACTTTCTCTATAAGGACAGCAAACTGACAGAAATTCACTATGATTCTATAAAATAATCACAACAGTTTTTTGACACCTGTTGCCACATTGGTTCTTGTTGCCAATGTAAACAAATGTAACCTCCAAAGGAAAAATGCTTTAACTGTCCAAATATCAGAATATAGTATATATAATATTTCCAGGCAATTCTGATCTTCCTGTTTTAGATTAATAACTGGTTCTTCTCATTAAAGTCTGTGAAAAGCCATAGGAAAAGTGCTTGATAGAGCCAATATGGCAAACTTTCCCAATATATATACATACATACATACTATAACTGTGCTGACTGTGTGATGTTAGCTGGAGAAAATCTATTGAGACTTGAGAGATCATTAGGGCTGAAACAATTAATCAGAATAACTAAAAGAAAAAAAGGCACATGCCAAAAGACAGTACCATTATTAAATCTAAATGGCAAAATTTAATAAACCATTTGGGAGTTTCTGTCACCAAGAGTTGTAATACCAATTATTCTCAAATCTCTCTCTCAAAAGCCTTCAGTCACCCTATTTGAACCTTTATTCGGTTAATGAAATGTGTTCAGTCTCAATGTACCATAGAAATTACTTGACAAATTAAACAAGTAATTGCTGACTCATTGACTACTATAATAAACTTAAAACTCTGTCCAACTCTACAGTTATGGTTTTGTAAGTAAGAGAAATACACCACAATTCTCTAAAATAACTAAAGAAGACAGCCGAGTGGTGAGAAAATGTGTAACTGAAATGACCTTTTTGTCCCACTGCTGATGAAGGTAACGCAGCAGGATATTGGTTTTCTCCGTCACAATAACTACAACACACAAATCTCCATCAATACAATGTTGACAAGACTCTTGCAAAGATCGTTAACTTCACAGTCAGGCACTTACTCTGTTCGGAGGGGTATTCTCGTGTCGGCAGGTAAACTGAAGGCCTACGATTCTGTAGACAAGGAAAATGAACTTTTTACACAATGGCATATTAATGTAATGAATGAAGATTTATAAGGGTTTGTAAACTTACAGAAGCTTTACAAACAGAGTCTGCATGAAACTTGCTGAAGTTACTCTTGTTGTAAACTGGAAGTCCTTTTAGGAAGTCTGCCTGTGGAAAGAAGGAGGAAAAAATGCATTATATTCAGTGACTACTTTAAAGGGATAGTGCGTTTTTTTAATGTTAATCTGTATGGGTTTCCTTCTAAACGTTATGTGTGTTGACACCGGTTTACCTCTGACAGTCTCAGCTGATCCCGGTTCGGCTCGCTTTCTGGAGCCCACGTAAGTAGGTCCGGTAACTTCCCTGGAACATAAAATAAAAGCTTGTTTTTCTTCTCAAAATAAAACATTTGTTAGAAAGGTGATATTTTTGTTGTCAACGAAACATCCAGCAGCGTATTTCGGATTCGCGTATTGTCTCTCTCCACTCGTATCACTACGCCCATGTTAACTCTATCAGCCTGTTCACCTTCAGCGGATGTCTATGCCGAAGTTTAGTGAACAGGCTGATAGAGTTAACATGGGCGTAGTGATACGAGTGGAGAGAGACAATACGCGAATGCGAAATACGCTGCTGGATGTTTTGTTGACAACTGTTTGGGACACAAATACATCACTTTTCGGACAAATGTTTTGTTTTGAGAAGAAAAACAAGCTTTATTTCATGTTCCAGGGAAGTTACCGGACCTACTTACGTGGGCTCCAGAAAGCGAGCCGAACCGGGATCAGCTGAGACTGTCAGAGGTAAGCCGGTGTCAACACACGTAACTTTTAGAAGGAAACACATACAGATTGACATAAAAAAACAACAACACACTATCCCTTTAAAGATCCCATGACATGGTACTTCTTGATGCTTTTATATGGCTCCTTAATGGTTCCCTAATACTGTAAATGAATCCTTCTTCAAAATCAACACTCAGTGCATGAGAAACAGAGATAAGATGAGAAAGAGTCATAAATATCTGTCTCAAACACTTTATTCTGGGCGTTGTTGCTTGAATGCAAATGAGGAGAAAAGAGATGGCCAATAGTAGAGGGTGGGGGCGTGGCCAAACTCTCCGCTCAGAGCTCACAGCTGATCCATTTCCTTGTTTTTGCACGGGGGAGAGATTTGAAGCGTTCCATTGAAAAATAAACACATTTCCACATAAAATAAAATAAAACCACTGCTGTTCAAAGGTCCAGAGGCTCAGATAAAGGACTTCTGAGCCTAGAAACACTCGGACGTGCCTCCAGGCAAATAAAAAAACACATTTCGCATTGCCTAGCGCATTCGCAGTCCAAACTCTCTGGGCGTGATTTACAGAGACGCTGAGTACAGACAGACGGGGGTGGAACTGCATTTGCATTTCTTTTTTCGATCTGACGTCAATAAGGTGCCTTGTTCAAAATCGCCCGTTTGAGCTCCGATTTTTTGTAACGCAGAAAAGGATCGCAAATGCTCAGTTTAGACATTTCGCAACTTTTAACCATGGGGGGGGGGGGCTAAACAGGGTAGGGGAGCTCACATTAACGTTCAAAAACCTCAGAAAGTGAAAATTTCATGCCATGGGACCTTTAACCATGTTCTTCAGATTTTCACTTTCAGAGCTACATGGAAAACTGCTTCATATGTTTGGCCATTAGAACCCACCCACTATTCTTGGTTAACCACAGTGCGTATTAGGCAAAACTTGTGCCAATGCATGTGCAAGTCATAAAGTGTATGGTGCCAGCAGACATCAGAGTACCCTGTCTTTTAGCCAGTGTCCAGTGTATGTGCAGGGCGGGAGTGACTAAACTCACACAAGTGCCCACAGTCTGTCCTGAATCAGCCCTCCATGTTCAGTAGATGATGGAGGAGCCAGTCTTCCCGGAGCAGCTGGGCACAGGGGAACGCCGGGTGAGATGCCTTGGGAGCTGATGGCACAGGGCACTGGCAAGTGTGGCTAGCTCAAAGCTAACGCTAGCCCCAGAGCTCGTTTTTGGGGGTTAACTGTGGCCTCCACAGTGGACCTGTGCTTTACTCTTTTCTAAAGTTCATATGAAAAGTAGGAGGAAGAGTATATGATGTATACCTTCTCCATAACGCAGGAAATGTCCGCCGCCGCTGGTGGTGGACGCCGCTGTGCTGATCAGACCGAGCCGGGCGAGACTCGTGTGTGTCCGTGAACGCTCTTCTCAAGTGACTATGTAAAACAGCTCCAACATGTTACAAGGACGCGGCTGTCTCCATGATATGTCCACAAGTTAACGCAGACAGGATCCGGGTTCAGTAAATACACTTCAAACTGGCATGACAAGTGCTAGCAAAGCTAACCACACACTTGCGCTGCTCGTGTGATAGCTGCCGCTGGGTTGCCAGATCAGTAACACGGTTTCAAGGAAATACACAATCCAGTTCATTTCTGTCACAAATTATCCAATTTTTGCAAGTTGATGTAAATATGAATAGCCTAAATACTTTAACAATTTACTTCAAATTCACTTACAAAATGTAAATCAGTTAAAACCTTGAATATTTTATTTGTTCTGTTTCCAGACAAAAGCTTTTAAGTTAGTTATGATAGCTAAAGGCACATTCTTATCCCTCAAATGAAGCTGTAGTTTTCTTTGGGCTCCGCCACCACAGTCGCCTTGGGTTTGTACTTGGCAAGAGACTTCAGCTTCTTCTTCTGAAGAGCAGCATCAGCAGTGCCTGGGGTCAGACAAAAGCCCATTAGTTATGTGATATTAGTACTGACCATAGGCTGTATAAAGAAGTGATCAGCAACAGTTACAGAGAGAGGGGTGACAATTTCTCCTGTGTGAGATCAATAAATGTCAATCTCCTAATCTTCTAATCCTTAATCACTGTAAGGCGCTTTGTGTTACACTTTTGTATGAAAAGCGCTTTATAAATAATGTTTGATTGATTGATTGAGTTTTGCAATGTTAAGTCGATGGAGCTGGAAGTGCCCCCGTGCTCACTTACTATTTGGAATGCATCGCCTAGCAGGTTAACTATGTGTCCACTTACATATATAAATTATGAATCTAAATTTAAAGATCCCATGACATGGTACTTCTTGATGCTTTTATATGGCTCCTTAATGGTTCCCTAATACTTTTCACGCTTCCCTAATACTGTAAATGAATCCTTCTTCAAAATCAACACTCAGTGCATGAGAAACAGAGATAAGCTGAGAAAGAGTAATTTTTGCCACTCTGAACACTCTATAATAGGTGTTGTTGCTTGAATGCAAATGAGGAGAAAAAAGCTGGCCAATAGTAGAGGGTGGGGGCGTGGCCAAACGCTCCGCTCTCTGCTCTGAGCGCTCTCTGATCCATTTGCTTGTTTTTGCACGGGGGGGAGAGATTTGAAGCGTTCCATTGAAAAATAAACACATTTACACATAAAATAAAATTAAACCACTGCTGTTCAAAGGTCCAGAGGCTCAGATAAAGGACTTCCGAGCCTAGAAACACTCGGATGTGCCTCCAGGCAAATAAAAAAACGCATTTCGCATTGCCTAGCGCATTCGCAGTCCAAACTCTATGGGTGTGATTTACAGAGACGCTGAGTTCAGACAGACGGGGGTGGAACTGCATTTGCATTTCTTTTTTCGATCTGACGTCAATAAGGTGCCTTGTTCAAACTCGACCGTTTGAGCTCAGATTTTTTGTAACGCAGAAAAGGATCGCAAATGCTCAGTTTAGACATTTCACAACTTTTAACCATGGGGGGGCCTAAACAGGGTAGGGGAGCTCACATTAACGTTCAAAAACCTCAGAAAGTGAAAATTTCATGCCATGGGACCTTTAAAAACAGTCAACATAACATTGGTCTTCTCGGCAGACTGGTCTGACCTCTGGCTCTGCGTTGGATGACCAGGGTGCATTCGTCTTTGTGGCCCTCCTTCCAGGACTTGACATTACAGGCTTTGGAGCAGTAAAAAACCTTGTTACAGCGACTGCAGCTTATCAGATTCACAGAGGCAGAGCGGCCGCAGTAATGACAGAACTTGAGCAAAGAACCGCTGAAAGGAAAAATAAGAAAGAAAGGTTTACAAAGAAGGCCCATTGAGATTTGCTTCCTTATTCTTTATCTCAAAATCTACTTGAAATCTGTTCAAGCAACTTCATAATTGTGGCCCACACTTTATATCAGGATGGTTGTCCTGATTAAAGAGGCCCATATTAAGCTATTTTTGGATCTATGTTATAATCCTCATCAAAAACATACATGGAGTTGTGTTTTGTTTCACTCACACATTTAACACAAAAAAACCCTGCTTATTTAGGATGAAATAGAAAAAAACTAAACAAAAATCAAACAGAAAGCACTCCACCTTGTGATGTCATGTGGTAATACTATGTTTTTAACCTCCATACACCGTCACTAGAATCATTTGGATGATTTCAGCCCTGGAATTGCCAGTCTCTATTGAGCTAAAGGTAAAAGGTATAGTGAACTTGAAAACTACCACTTCATGACATCACAAGGTGGAAGTATTTTGATCTTTGGAGATGTAGACAGACTAAGGATTATTCACACATGGCTACACGTCTGAATGAAAGAAACAAAACACAACTCCAGGTATGTTTTGATGAGGTAACAACATTATAAGATGGCTTAACATGCATAAGACTAATTTTTTTTTTAATCAATGTAATCAATCTATTCTGTTATTTCAAACAGTGACTTACTATATAGTACTGTCATACGTATAGATCTAATATAAATTATTAGTCATATTCTGTGACACTTGTTTTAAAAGCTTTTGTAGATTGGAAAGGTGTCTTTGCTCCAGCTATTGAGGGGCAGAATGGGTGCACATATTCTGAACATAAGTTAATTAAAATCAGTATTTCAATTACAACATTTTTAATTTCCATGAATAATAATTGAAATCTGGATTTAAAATATGACAGCTGTATGCGTACCTGCTTCCATTTGTGTCACATCCACCCATAGAGTCCCCTGTGAAAAAACATGACAAAAATGAACAATGTTATACTGTTCTTTTAAAGGTGCACTGTGTAACTTTTCTGGTGGAGGGGCCGTCACCATCTTCAGAAATGTTGCCTGAAATGTTCCACAGTATAGCATTACACTTATTTCTCTCTATGGAGACAGCAGGTGACACCATGGGGCCCAAGTTAGATCTGTAGATCTGTAGAAGTAAGATCTGTCACTCATAGTAAGAACGCAAGTCAATAAAAACTCAAGTTATTGAGTAAATGCAGAATGGATACAGTTAATCAATACCGGGACATTCCAAACAAAGCAACAACATCTCCATGGAGACAAGCAGATGGCAGACGCTCCACCAGAAAAGTTGCATAGTGCACCTTTAAGATTTATTTGTATATCTGTTCATATTGATATTTCATCAGTTCATAATCTCATACATCTCATACAAATAAAGCCGTATATATGCAATGTGAATAGAGCAGGGGTCTACAACCTTTTTCCTCTGGTGAGCTACCTTTAACAAACAAAAATGCTAGAGAGCTGGAAGAAATTGAGACGATTATAAGAAAGAGGGCAAGCCTTGGTGTACAGTTAGATGCCTATAAAACATAAACCATTGTCCATTTACCGTATTGGCCCGAATATAAGACGATGTTTTTTGCATTGAAATAAGACTGAAAAAGTGGGCGTCGTCTTACATTCGGGGTCTAGACATTATACCCATTCACAACGCTAGATGGCGCCAGATATCTTTAAAGCGAATGCTGAACTGAACTCCCCAGGCCAAAGCGAAGAAGAAAAATAAAAAATAGCGGTAAGAAAGAAAAGAGAAGAAAATAAGAGAAGAGATAACAGAAAATGGAGAAACGTAGCGACAATCTGGAGAAAAGTGGGCCGAAGATCGGCCAGGTTAACCGGCAGCTGACTTCACTTAGACTTCACTTTGATGGTTAATGCAGTTATTGCAATTTTGTTGTTTTATCACAGTAGATGGTTTATTTACATTTCAAAAACCAGAAGCCATTCATTTACAAATGTGATTGCACATTTAGTTTATTTAAATGTTCAGATATTAAGATATGATAGACAGTTTTTGCATGATTTGAATGAGGCAAAATAACATGCTTTTTCTCTCGAATATATTGTTATAATAATTTGTTTCAGATGTACTTATTTTCTGTATAAAAATTTAATTTGGTGTTCAAAAAGTCTTTTTTCAAACTTGAGTCTTGAAAAAGAGGGGGTCGTCTTATAATCAGGGTCGTCTTATATTCGGGCCAATACGGTATTAGTACACAAAGTTGGGCTTCAAAATTATACAATTATTTATTATACAATTATACATTGGCATGTAATTAACCAAATATTTGTTATTCAGCACAATGGTATAATTCCGAAATCCCTTGGCCAGCTACTTGGAAGGGGGTGGAGAGCTACTGGTAGGTTGAGACCCGTGGGGTAGAGGTTACCACATAAGTATAATAGATTATTTTTATAAATACGCACGCACACACGCACACACACACATAAATACGCACACACACACGCACACGCACGCACGCACGCACGCACGCACGCACACACGCACACACGCACACACACACACACACACACACACACATAACCACTCTTCCATATGAGCACTGATACTGACTCTGTAGCCTCTCCCCCTCTCTCTGTAGCGCAGTGTGCCTCAGTACATTCCCCATTGTTTGGAGCAGCTGCTGTCTCTCCTTATAGACCTCTCTCTCCTGAATGTTGAGCGCATGGTACGGGGTTGTGGCGATCTGTGTGTCCTGGAAACAGTACAGACACATGCATTTTAAATTCATGAAAAGTAGTATTTCAGCAACTTAATCAACCAAATTGAGATAAAATTGTCCAATTGTCCAGTAGGTGTCAGTGTTGCATGACAATTGACATCTACATCACTTAAAGGTCCCATGGCATGAAATTTTCACTTTCTGAGGTTTTTGAACGTTAATGTGAGCTCCCCTACCCTGTTTTATTTGCCTGGAGGCACGTCCGAGTGTTTCTAGGCTCGGAAGTCCTTTATCTGAGCCTCTGGACCTTTGAACAGTAGTGGTTTAATTTTATTTTATGTAGAAATGTGCGTGAAAAGTTATTATGTAGAAATGTGTTTATTTTTCAATGGAACGCTTCAAATCTCTCCCCCCTTTAAAAACAAGGAAATGGATCAGCTGAGATCTCAGAGCCGAGAGCGGAGAGTTTGGCCATGCCCCCACCCTCTACTATAGGCCAGCTCTTTTCTCCTCATTTGCATTCAAGCAACAACACCCATAATGGAGTGTTCAGAGAGAGAAAAATTACTCTTTCTCATCTTATCTCTGTTTCTCATGCACTGAGTGTTGATTTTGAAGAAGGATTCATTTACAGTATTAGGGAACCATTAAGGAGCCATATAAAAGCATCAAGAAGTACCATGTCATGGGACCTTTAAACTCTTAAAGATGCATTGCGTAACTTTACTGTTGGAGGTTTTGCTTTACTGTTGGAGGTGTAGCACTTTGAGATTGTTTTTCAATGTAAAGTGCTTTATAAATAAAATCTATTATTATTATTATTATGCATATGCAACTTGCTTGTCTCCATGGAGATGTTATTGCTTTGGTCCCAATGTTCCACAATATGGCATTAAACTTATTTATCTCCACGAAGACAAACAGAAGGCCCCACAAGGACAGCTTAAATGTCAAACAGAAATCTTTTGTTATTTTTTGGGTATACAAAAATATTTAAGCCATAAAACTTTGAATTACTAACCTCTATGACTCATTACAGATAGAGTGTAACAAAAATGTTTCATTCTGCTGTTTATTTATTGCAGCTCATGATTCTTTAACAATATTGTAGATTTAGAATAGTTCTTGTTGTTTAAATCTGCTCTTGGGTTTTTGTGTCAGTGGCATAAATTTGTTTCAGTATTATTGTTTATCCAATCCAATCCACTTTATTTATATAGCACATTTCATAAACTAAAAGCGTTTCCAAAGTGCTGCACAGAAACATCATTTAAAATAAACAAATAATCACAAAAACAAGTGTGCACACAAATAAATATACCATAAAATAATAAAAACAATATAGAATAAAAAAATAAAAATAAATAAATAAATAAAAATACAAACGCTAAAAAATAAATAAATAAATACTCTAAGAACAATAAAATAATAAAAAACCCTAAAATACAATAAAAGACAACAGAGGACCACACAACTCACGCGGTGTTAAAAGCCAGAGAATAAAAGTGGGTCTTAAGACGAGACTTAAAACACTCCACTGAGGGAGCTGCTCGGACGTGAGGGGGCAGGGCGTTCCAGAGCTTAGGACCAACCACAGAAAAAGCTCTGTCCCCTCTGGATTTAAGTCTGGTCTTAGGCACCACCAGCTGGAGCTGGCCCTCAGACCTCAGAGCGCGCGCCGGAGTGTACATTTGGATGAGGTCTGAGATGTAATCCGGGGCCAGTCCATTCAAAGCTTTAAAAACAAACAATAAAATTTTAAAATCAATTCTAAAATTAACAGGAAGCCAGTGCAAAGAAGCAAGAATTGGGGTGATGTGCTCACGTTTTTTGGTTCCTGTTAAAAGTCGTGCCGCGGAGTTCTGGACTAACTGTAGGCGTGAAAGAGCATTTTGTGATATACCAGTATAAAGAGCATTACAGTAGTCCAGACGCGAAGAAATAAAAGCGTGAACGACTTGTTCAAAATGCTTAAAACTTAAAAACGGTTTAACTTTGGATAAAAGACGAAGATGATAAAAGCCTGATTTAACGACTGTGTTGATCTGCTTGCTGAGTTTAAAATCACTGTCCATGGTGACGCCAAGGTTGGTGGCGAAGGGATGAACATTATCTTTAAAGGGGCCCAAGTCCAATGAGGGATCAGTGGGCCCAAAGAGCACAATTTCAGTTTTCCCTTCGTTCAAACAGAGAAAATTTTGGGCCAACCAAGCCTTGACGTCACCAAGGCAGTTCAACAAGGGTGTCAGGGGGCCTTTCGCGTGCTTTGAAATAGGCAGATAAATCTGGCAGTCATCAGCGTAAAAATGATATGAAATGCCATGCTTTTTAAAAATTGCACCGAGTGGGAGAAGGTAGAGAGTAAAAAGAATAGGGCCAAGAATTGACCCCTGGGGGACTCCACAGTGCAAAGGAGCAGCAGACGAGGTGGAGTCCCCCAGCCTGACAGTGCAGGATCTCCCAGACAGGTAAGACCTGAACCAGTTTAAGGCAGTCCCCCTGACACCCACACAGTCTTCAAGGCGGTTTAAAAGAGTTGCATGGTCGACTGTGTCAAAAGCAGCAGTCAGGTCTAAAAGCACTAAAATGGCAGAGCTACCACCATCAGTCATTAAAAATAGGTCATTAAAAACCTTTAAAAGTGCTGACTCCGTGCTATGCAGGGCCTTGTATCCTGACTGAAAACGCTCTAAAATGCCATGTGCTTTTAAAAAAGGCTGCAACTGATAAAGAACACATTTTTCCAATATTTTAGCCAAGAAAGGAAGCTTAGAGATTGGACGAAAATTTGAAACATTTGATGCGTCCAAACTTGGTTTCTTAAGGAGAGGTTCGATTACAGCCTTTTAAAAAATGAAGGTACAACACCAGAGACAAGACTGCTGTTCATGATAGCACATACACTTGAGCCAATTGTTGTCCACACCTCCTTAAACAACCTTGGAGGGACGGGGTCAATAGGACTGGACGAAGCTTTAAGCTCAGTTGTTATTTTAGAGAGAAACTCTAAAGACACTGGCTCAAATGTACAAAAAACAGCTGAACAAGACATGCTTATTTGTGAGACAGCAGAAGGACAGTTTAAGTTGGCTCTAATCAAAGCAACTTTCTCTGTGAAGTAAGATAAAAACTGTTCACATTTTTCAGAACAAGAATCTAAAATAGTGGATGTGGATGGGCTCAAAACAGACCCAATGGTTTGAAATAAAGCACGAGGATTATTTACATTTGTCAAAACCAAATTTGAAAAATATTTCCTCTGTTCCTCTTTAACAGATTTCTGATAAGTTTTTAAGCTGTCTCTTAAAATTTCATAAGACACTTGCAGATGATCATTTTTCCATTTCCTTTCCGCCTGCCTACATCTGCGCCTGGCTTCACGAGTGGTGTCATTTATCCATGGCACAGGTTTGACTCTGGGGCGTGCAGCTTTTTGTGGAGCTACAGAGTCCATGACTGTAGTGCACACAGCCATAAAAGAGTTTGTCATTCCTTCAGTGGCGTCACCCAGGTCTGGCACATTTTCCATAAAAAGAAACGAAAATGACGCCGCGGTGTCCGGTTTTAGGACGCGGCAGTGACGCACAGAGATAGGCTTCAGACAGTCACGCAGAATAAAATCAAATAAAATAGGACAATGGTCAGAAATGACAGCATCCCCTACCAATACATTGTTAAAAGACAAATTGCGTGAGATCACCAGATCCAATGTATGGCCATGTATCTGCGTGGGTTCTTTAACATGTTGCACCAAGTTAAAACCATCAATCAAATCCATAAAATCTTTTGCCATAGGCGCAGAAGGACAACAAATATGCAAATTAAAATCACCGACCAATAAAATCTTATCATAGTTTGTCAACACGGGAGCAATGAACTGTGAAAACTCGCTGATAAAGTCTTTGCTATACTTCGGTGGTCTGTATATCACCGCGCAAAACACGGGGTTCTTTTCACAAAGTTCAAAACAGCTCACCTCAAACGAAGTGAAGGAGTCTGTCGTCAGCGGCTTGTAGCTAACGCTTTTCCTAAAAACAGAGGCGATGCCACCTCCGCGTCCCGTGGACCTCGGTTTATTAATAAAAACACAGTCTTGAGGTAACATTTCTGTAAAAGCGGCAGACTCGCCCGAATTAATCCAGGTTTCCGTGAGGAAAAGCGCATCCAGCGAGTTGGAGCAGAAATAATCCTGGACAACAAAAGTCTTGTTAACCACGGATCTTGCATTTAAAAGCGCACATTTCAGTGAGATCCGGATCATGTCGTCAGCCGGAGCAGCCCGCCTCAGGGGCTGGAGGTTTATCATATATATGTACTTCAGCAATATATCACACTTCAACATTTTGTTATTGTGACAGGGCCTATTTAATGCCATACTGTGGAACAATCCAAGCAAAGCAATAATTTCATAGTACAGTGGTACCTCACCTTACGAAATTAATTTGTTCCAGAAGTGGTTTCGTAACGTGAAAAATTCGTAAGTTGAGTAGCTATTTCAATGGAAAAAGCCTGATTCATTCCAAGCCTGATTCATTCCTATTAACAGTGAAGTGTGGGGGGGAAGCGGGAGGGGGGAGAAAACTGCGCTCTGACACGTGTGATAGCGCAGCATGACCCGGCGCGGAGCTGACAGCAGGTCTAGACCAAGGTCTAAACCTGGACTGGACCAGGACTAAACCTGGACTAAACCAGGACTAAACCTGGACTAAACCAGGTGGATTAAAGCAGCGAGGAGGGGACTGCACGCAGTCTGAGCGCATGAACGCATGAACGAGACCCATGCAAGAGCCGCGGGCTCCTCCTGGTTTAGTCCAGGTTTAGTCCTGGTTTAGTCCAGACCACCGCGGCTCCTCCTGGTTTAGTCCAGGTTTAGTCCAGACCACCGCGGCTCCTCTAGACCTCCTCTCTTGCATGGGTCTCGTTCATGCGTTCATGCGCTCAGACTGCGTGCAGTCCCCTCCTCGCTGCTTTAATCCACCTGGTCTAGTCCTGGTTTAGTCCTGGCTTAGTCCTGGTTTAGTCCTGGTTTAGTCCTGGTCCAGTCCAGGTTTAAACCTTGGTCTAGACCTGCTGTAAGCTTCGCGCCGGGTCATGCTGCGCTATCACACACGTGTCAGAGCGCAGTCTTCTCCCCCCTCCCCCTTCCCCCCACACTTCACTATTAATAATTTTGTTGAAAATCTATGAAAGTTTGAGGGTTTAAACGAGAGACAAATGTGAGAAAAGTTTAAATCCAGTCTGAGAAAAGCGTATAATGTGTGTGGCTGAGCGCGCATTATTTGAATTTTTGAGATTTCGCGTTTCGTAACTTGAATTTTCTTTTGTATCTAGAGACCAAAATTTACCGTGAAGGCGTTTCGTAACTTGAAATTTTCGTTTATTGGGTCATTCGTAAGGTGAGGTACCACTGTATTTATTAACAGTCATTACCTGCTTGAAGGAATAGTGGGCATAGTCCACTGCAGTCCCCTCAACGCCATCCACTAAAACTGGCATCAACATGTCCGCTCCACCCTCCACCAACAAATCCAACTACGACAAAAACATATGAGTTTGACAAGAGTCAAATCAAATCACTGCTTTTTTCATGTACTTTTATATTTATGTACCAGTTTCTGCCTGTTGCCACATGACATGTAGTTGTTGTTGGCGAGGACACAAAGAGCACTGCCCACTCCGTTTCCTAAAGGGACATTTGGATCAGCTCCACTTTTGAGCAGCTCCTTCACAGCCTGAAGCAGAGACAGAATTTAAAGCTCCTTGTGAGCTTTAAGCCACATTAGGATGCTGTTACCTCATCAAAAGCATGGAGTTGTGTTTTGTTTCTTTCAAGTGAACAGCTACTTTTTACCTTTGGTTCAGTAGAGATTGGCAATTCCAGGGCTGAAATTATCCAAACGATGGGCCAGCCAGTTCTATCATCTACCATCCAAAATTCTACATTCCTGGCGCCTATACTGGTGTGTACTTGCATCATGGGCTCCAGAGCTGTTTTATTGTAACCATATAGAACTTTTCCTAACACCCCTCTTTGCTGTCTGGTATTGAGGCAAAGATTGCAGACATTACCCACACCAGCATTGCTTTTAAATGCTACAACGGTCACTGATCGGTTCAGATGCCGTACCGTCCCACTCCAGCCTCCAGCAGCAAAGTACAGCCTGACCTGGACACGCACCCTCCTTAACGCTAGCACTAGTGCTAAGATCGGGGTAAGATCGGGGGCAAAATAGGACCCTTAATGTGTTACCATTTCATTTCCTCTTGCAATAGCCAGAGAGAGGGGTGAGTGTCCTCTCCATAACAGGTCTGTCTGAGCTCCACGGGCTAAGAGAAGAGCCACAATTTTGCTTGCATTCTGAAAATAAAAAGCAAATTTGTTACTCAAATGAAAAACTAAAATATTGCAGTTGAAGGACTTGGTTTCTAATAATATATCAAAATTGTATAGTGTTTTTTAACCCTTTTTTCATGTGGGCTGTCTCAATCTAACAGCACCTTTAAAGATGCGTTACAAACAAGAAAACAAAGTAAAAAGCAACTTTGAACAGGAGTTTTAGCAGTGTATTGATCATGTGTTGTCATCTAGGACATGACTAGTTTTATAAAAATGCATTTTTGGACCTGGTAGTCTGTGTTTCTCCGACATGCCACGTGCAGAGCAGTTGAGCCTCCTTCTCTGTGTTTTGTTTCAACTGTTGATCTGATTGAACCGCTGATCTCCTTTGAAAACTGACAGACCGAGCTTTATTTCTGTACGAAATTATCAGTGAATTCATCCACAGCATTAGAATCACGGTAAACACTCACCTGAGCACTGTCCAAGTCACAGGCTCTGGCATTTGGGTCTGTGAGGGCGTGAAGCAGGAGCTCAGTGATTTCAGGACCAGCTGACCCCGGCAACGCAGCAGCCAAATGCAGCGGATACAGACCCTTTGAGTGAAGAAGTGACTTTATTGATCTCACACAGGAGAAATTCTTCTCTGCATTTAACCCATTCTGTTATCAGGAGCAGTGGGCAGCACATTACTGCGCCCGGGGACCATCTCCATGATCTTCTTGCTTCGGTTTGGTCAGGACCTCAGCTGGAGGATTTTGGTGCATGTTTTGGGTTGATGGGGGAAACCGGAGTGCCCGTAGAAAACCCACCCAGACACAGGGAGAACATGCAAACTCCACACAAAAAGGCCTGGGCGAACCCGGAACCTTCTTGCTGTGAAGCATTAGCGCTAGCCACTCAACCACCGTGCCGCCAGTACTGTTGTTGACTTCATTCAGCCTTTAGCCATATTAAAGGAGAATTAACATTTTTTACAATCTGAGCCTTATTTCGGTAATAAAACAAGTTGTTTTACTCACCCATAGCACTTTGGTGTCGTATGGAGCACTTCCAGAGATGTTTTAGATTAGCGATAGCCGTAGCTATAATATATGCCCTGAGTGGTCTCCAAATAACACAAACTTTAGCACTTTTCAAATCATAGAAGCTTGATGTCCTAGGCTACGTTCACACTGCAGGGCTTAATGCTCAATTCCGAATTTTTTGTGAAATCCGATTTTTTTGCGAGGCCGTTCACATTTCCAGTTAAATGCGAATTGCATGTGATCTCCAGTGTGAACGCTAAACTCCCCAAAAGTGTCCCGCATGCGCCTTGGAGGACACGATGACGTCACACGCAGCGAACGCGCTCAATGTTTACGGAAGTAGCCTAAAGTTCCTTTCGTACCGGAGCCAAAACATGTACAGCTTATTTGTTTTAAGGAGGAGACGGAGAAGGACGAGGTTTTTGGCCACAGCGTTTGCGGGGCAGTGGCAGCAACGTCTGCAGAAAGGAACATGTGGGTGCGGAGTCACAGGCAGGAGGGGTGGGATTACTACGTGCTTCGCCGCTTCACTGATATGAGTTTATATACTATTTTCGCATGACGAGAAGAACGTTTGTGCACATTTGTGAACGCCTACTTGTACCACTCTCATTGGAGGAAACGCACTCAGGTCGGATGAATGCGACCTGGCCGTTCAGACTGCAGTCGCATGTCAAAAGATCGGATATGTATCGGATTTAGGACCACATATCCAAGTGGCCTGGATCGCATTTGAAAAAATCGGATCTGTGTCGTTCACACTGTCATTAGAAGATCGGATACAGGTCGCATAGAGGCAAAAAAATCGGATTTGGGTCGTTTCAGGCTGCAGTGTGAACGTAGCCCAAGTGGCCTGGATCGCATTTGAAAAAATCGGATCTGTGTCGTTCACACTGTCATTAGAAGATCGGATACAGGTCGCATAGAGGCAAAAAAATCGGATTTGGGTCGTTTCAGGCTGCAGTGTGAACGTAGCCTTAGTCTACGCTTTCGTTTGAGTCAAAAGTGGTCTGTAATCCGAGATTTATCCATAATTTGCAGTTTTGCGTTTCATGTTTGGGTCCCGGGAGCTGAGAGTGAAATAAGCTGTGACTCCGCACATGCGCACTGTCCTCCTCATCTACTCGAAACTATGGATAAATCTTGGATTACAGGCCACTTTTGACTCAAATGAAATCATAGACTGACATCGAGCTTCTATGATTTGAAAAGTGCTAAAGTTTGTGTTATTTGGAGACTGCTCGGGGCATATATTATAGCTACGGCTATCGCTAATCTAAAACATCTCTGGAAGTGCTCCATACGACACCAAAGTGCTATAGGTGAGTAAAACAACTTGTTTTATTACCGAAATAAGGCTCAGATTGTAAAAAACGTTAATTCTCCTGTGTTCTAAGTGTTCCCTCATCTTTAAGCTGTATTTGTTGTAGAAGTTGTACGTGGAAGATAAATTACTTAAATTCTCTTACAGTATTCAGACTGATTCATGCGTGTTTGAGTAATTCTGTATTATCCTGCATTTGAGGCTTGAGTCTGTTTTTACCCACCGCTGATCTACGGCCACATAAACATGACTTGCCTTTTGGACTGACTGCTTACCTGTGGAGGGAGTGGTATATCGGTGCGAGCCCCACGCAGCAGCAGCAGCCTCACAACCTCCACATCAGACGCCATCACGGCCATGAACAGGACAGGCATTGGGACGCTGCAGGCGTTTGGGTCGGCGCCACGCTCCAGCAGCAACTTCAGGGTATTCAGACGCCCCCGATGCCTGGTCACATATTACAATTCATACTTAGAAGCATTCCCTGTGGGTGTGACACCAACTGTGTCTGAAGTGCTGTTACTCATGTTAAAGGAGAATTAACGTTTTTTACAATCTGAGCCTTATTTCGGTAATAAAACAAGTTGTTTTACTCACCCATAGCACTTTAGTGTCATATGGAGCATTTCCAGAGATGTTTTAGATTTGCGATCTCCGTAATGTGAGTTCTCAGGGCATATGTTTGCGGTCTTCAAATAACACAAATTTTAGCACTTTTCAAATCATAGAAGCTCGATGTCTTAGTCTACGCTTTCGTTTGAGTCAAAAGTGGCCTGTAATCCGAGATTCATCCATAGTTTCGAGTAGATGAGGAGGCCAGTGCGCATGTGCGGAGTTACAGTTTATTTCACTCTCAGCTCCCGGGACCCAAACATGCAACGCAAAGCTATAAATTATGGATAAATCTCGGATTACAGGCCACTTTTGACTCAAACGAAAGTGTAGACTAAGACATCGAGCTTCTATGATTTGAAAAGAGCTAAATTTGTGTTATTTGGAGACCGCTCGGGGCATATAATATATGCCCCTAGAACTCGCGTTACGGATATAAACATCTCCGGAAGTGCTCCATATGACACCAAAGTGCTATGGGTGAGTAAAACAACTTGTTTTATTACCGAAATAAGGCTCAGATTGTAAAAAACTTTAATTCTCCTTTAAACTTTATTCTAACTTTTTTATTTTTTATTTTTTTAACACAGTCTGACCATTGTAGTTCTGGGTCAGTCTGACCTGTTGTAGTTCTGGCTGGAACTACAACAGGTGAGATGATTTGTGCTGTTAAACTTCTTTTACACATAAAATTACAGTCACAGCATTAATCAGTAGTTTCAGTTAGTCACTCAAACCACTTTAGTTGAAAGTCTAATTCTAAATAGGACCATTTTATGACAGTGTTTGCTAATGTGTGCACTCTGTCACCATAGTAGCATTCCTTTATTTTAGTCTATTTTTTGTGGTAAAAGTTGCGTAGTGGGGCTTTTAATAATAGGATTAGAAATAGAAACTTGTCATACGTCTTAATAATTTGACCCTGTTAAAGTTTTAACATTGCTAGTTGACAAAATGTCCCCAACAGTGCCTGTAGAGATAATTTTACTCACTCAATTTTCATAGCAGCCATCTTGTGGAGTGTCTCTTCGGTGTCCAGGCTGTGAGTGAAGCCTATGCGACTCAGGGCTTCTGCTGAGTGCTGCAGGGCCTCTTCTGTCACATGGATTTCAAAACTGTTCACAGAGCTGGCCGAGTCAAACGCGGTTTCATTTTGTCCATGAATTTTCCCCTAAAACAAATGTTGGAGTCTGTTGGGGCCACATGTGTTGATACTTTGCAGTCGACATCATCAACATTCTCTGGGGGTGCGATGCTAACTGAAGGTACAGCTCTATCTGCAGCTTGTTAGACTTTAATCTGGGCTTTATTTGAACACAATCTCACCTGAAAACACTGACCTAGCTGAAACTACAACAGGTGAGCTGTTTTGTGCTGTTCAACAAGTCTCATTACTCTCACCTTTTCTGTTGAAAATTAAAACACCAAACAGGTCCATGAACGCTAGTATTGATGTGGTTTAAATCAATTTTGTATTATTTTTTGTAGTTTTCAGACCTAAAACTTTTTGCCTTTTATTTAATAATGTGCACATTATGTCACTATGCTAACACCATAGGTAGAGATACATGTAGAACACCCCCAGCGTGATAACTCAATAATCAATAACTAGGAAACATTATATGAAATAGACCAGTTTCAAAGATACGTTATCACTGAATGCGCGCGCAGTGCTGACTCAAAACAAAGCCACTGCTGCCATAAAACCCCCAGCGAAGATATAGAAGAGAAGAGAAGAACTCGACGTGAAATAAAGAGAAACAGATGGAATAAATGATAGTTCATATCATTCAACTGACATACACACAAGTGAACACCTGCTGCTTGTTTAGGGTAATTTGCCCAAGTGTTCAATGGTGTTTAATCATGCTGATTAACGAGCAAGCACAGGACACCGCAAAGCTCACAGACATATTAACCGGGTAACCTCTACGACAGACACATGTAAACGAACACGAATAACTTTGTTAAAGTTAAGTTTTCGCATGACCATCATAAATGGCATTTGACATGACTGAGATCACATCTGTGACTCGTGAATTAAGTCGTAGTATGTTACTTACCCCGCAACGCAAGTGCAGTTGGCGGTCAGAACGTAGTTATCGCGCTTGTTGATGATAGCCCAAGAATTGTACACGGTCGTCTTGTGGCCTTGTCTTTGACTGGGGAGAACATCAGATGCCAACACGCAAAACTCCCCATCGATATCGTGGTATTTTACCTCCTGTACATGGCCACACATGGCAAACTGGTAGGCATTCATGGATTTGTATGCGCAAACTTTCTCTCTTTTATACACGCTGGGCTTCTCGACTAAATAACAGTGGATATCTGTCCACTGTAAATCTGGCCACTTTCTGCGGTCGTACTGCCACTCCGTGATCGCATAAGGATCTGGTAGTCGAACCCCATTGCTCAACGTGAGCTTTTGAATGTAGCTCTCCCTATTGTTCAGATACTCCGCTATGGTCCGCCATAGTTGATTCTGGGTCAATAATGTGCGGACATGCCGGTGACGTCACGTCTGTTTACTAACTGTAAAGGGGTCTCTATATACATCAATATTATACGAACCTTGGCTGGATATTCTGTCCACTGCACGCTCCCCACCACAATTTTTCCATCCTTCACTTCAACTGACCGCTCCACACCGGCAGCTTCCTGACTTTCCTCTTTTTCATTCTCATTTAAAACGTGCTCTGTATGCTCCTCTGTCTCCACATCAGATTCAGCTTCTTCTGTATCGGTATCTTCTGTTTCCGTAATCTCAGTTTCTTCTTCTTCAATTTGTTCTTGTTCCTTTTCTGTTTTGTCCTCTGGATCCAAATCACTGTCTGCAGAAGTTTGAGAAGAATAGTCTGCAGACGTTTGAGAAGAATAGTCTGTAGAAGTTTGAGAAGAAGAGTCTGCAGAAGTTTCAGAGTCACTTGGATTTGAGCTTTCTTCAACTACATCCTCTTCTTCAATTGACACTCCTCTGTGCAGTAAAACCTCCTCTGTTTCTTCTTCTTCAGCCCTAGAACCAATAAAATAACACATTCAATCAAACCTTATTAACTTTTCTGGGGGAGGGTCTTTCCACCTGCTTTTCTCCGTAGAGATGTTATTGCTTTGTCTGAAATATTTTACACTTTCTATCATCATGGAGACCAAACCAGGCCAAGTTACTGGTCAGATCTGCGGAGAGGCACAGTCAGAATGCCTGTTTTTGTAGGTAGGAGCAATAAAATCACCTATAATTTAATAAATGAATGAAGCAAAGCAAAGACATATACATAGAAACAAGATGGTGACGGACCGCCTACCAAAAAGTTACATAGTGCACCTTTAACAATGTAGCAAGCTGTGAAACACTATCCAACTGGTCAAAAGCTGATAGATTTTGATTTTGGCTAGTTGGATTTTAAAGATATTATACCAGTCTTGTACCACGCATTTACTGTATAGAGGAATTACAGTAATAAGAGCAGATAAGAGCATCGAATAGATGGATGGAAAGAAAGAAAGCAAGAAACACTAAGAAAATATGTGTAAAGTATAAATGTATAAAGACTTTGGCTTTACAGTGGTCCCTCGTTTATTGCGGGGGTTAAGTTCCAGAAATAACCCGTAATGAGTGAAATCCGCGAAGTAGGACAACTTTAAATTTTACAATTATTATACATGTTTTAAGGCTGTAAACGCCTTAAAACACTGGAATTAACGTTTTCTTACATTTCTCTCTCGTTTAAACACTCAAAACTTCGTAGATTTTCAACAAAATATATTAATAGTGAAGCGGGGGGGCTCCGCCGGGAGCCCCGCCGGACGCACGAGGGGAGCGGAGACATGAGTCCCTGGATCTGCAGGAAGCACCGTGCTCATCCAACGGCACTGCCGCATCCCGGGATGCGATGCGCACCAACCCCTTGGAGAAGTGCGCGACATGTGCACCCCTCATCGTGGACAAATCCGTGACAGAGCAGCACGACCGGCTGCGAGCACGAGATTGAACCGCGGCGCCCGGACCATGCCTCCCCCTTGGGACCGCGTCCTCGCAGCCCGAGCCACAAACAGAACACGCACAAATGAACGCAACAGCCGCACGAAACCAGCAAAGAGTTGCACGGGGTGATTTAATCCTGGTGTAGACCTGGTCTAGTCCCAATTTAGTCCAGGTCTAGACCTGGTCCAGTCCTGGTTTAGTCCAGGACCAGTCCAGGTTTAGACCTGGTTTAGACCTGGTTTAGTGCTGGTCTAGACCTGGTCTAGTCCCGGTCCCCCCTGCATCCCCCATCTATCAATTGGCAAAGGTCTACAGTCTCTTAGCCAATCAGGACGCAGAACACAATGTTACACTATAAAAAAAACTGTTACACACACACACAAAAAATTCCGCGAAACAGCGAGGCCGCGATAGAACGAGGGACCGCTGTACACACCTTTATACACCTTTTTACATGCATAGTGGCCAGTAAGCAAAAACCACTAATATATTGGTGGTAGAAATTTCTTACCGCTCTGGGAAGACAAGCCGTGTCTGAGCCGTTTCCATGGTGTCAGGTTTGTCTCCATTATTCTGGGTGTTTTCCACTGACTCATAAACCTCCTTCTCAGACATCACCAGCTCAACCTTAACAAAGATTTAAGAGATTGATTGGTTGAAATGTTGCAGATTGTTTTTAGAATTCTTAACACATTAGTTTTATATTGATACTACGGCAGTGACATCATGATGGGGGTGTTGTACATGTAAGTCTAATGCTGGAGTGTTCAGGGGTTATGGTGACACAATGAACACATTAACAAGCACAACAAAAAAGTTTTCCAATTGTCTGGAAACTCAAGAGAAAGTACAAAATGGAGTTTGATTTTCAACAAAAAGATGAGAGTGACTAACTGATGCTAACTTGCTAGCTTGTGATTGTATTTTTTTGTGTAAGAGACTTGTTTAACAGCACAAATCAGTGCAAATTCAAATTCAGTTAGTATCACATCCCTATGGAATGTTGATGACTTGATGAATTGCTTTTCCAGATGCAAAAAGTCTGTACTTCTTTAGTTAGTAGCTTTAGTTGTAGTTTAGTTGCCCAATCATTTCCACACACACCTCATTCATACCAGGCAAGGTGCGTAAAGTGTCTTGCTTAAAGGAAAAGTAACGTTTTTTTTACAATCAGAGCCTTCTTTCGGCAATAAAACAAGTAGTTTTACTCACCCATAGCAGTTTGGTGTCATTTTGAGCAGTTTCGTAGAAGTTATGTTGTAGCGTATCCGTTAACTTGAGTTCTCGGGGCATTACTTTGCGGTCTCCAAATAACACAAACTTTAGCACTTTTCAAATCATAGAAGCCCGATATCTTAATCTACAATTTCGTTTGAAGGAAAAGTGGCCTGTAAGCCGAGATTTAGCCATAGTTTCGAGTAGATGAGGACGCCAGTGCGCATGCGCGGACTGTGCTCTCAGCTCCCGGGACCCAAACATGAAACGCAAAGCTGTAAACTATGGCTAAATCTCGGATTACAGGCCACTTTTGCTTCAAACGCAATCATAGACTAAGATATCCGGCTTCTATGATTTGAAAAGTGCTAAAGTTTGTGCTATTTGGAGCCCGCACGGGGCATATTACATGCTTGGGGAATATATTATATGCCCCGAGCTATGGCTAGAAGTTGCGCTAGGCTAACCGCAAATCTAAAACATCTCTGGAAGTATTCCATATGACACCAAAGTGCTATGGGTGAGTAAAACAACTTGTTTTATTACCGAAAGAAGGCTCAGATTGTAAAAAAACGTTACTTTTCCTTTAAGGGCAGACCAACTTCTTCCCCTGTCCAAGAACTAAACAGGTCCAACCCAGCTTCCAAGATCAGACAAAAGTGTGAATTCTCAAGGCACAAGGTTGTATTTTTGTATTATTTTCTCACACTTACTTCTGTTTCTTTGTCAGTGAAATGGCCTTGAAACTCAGTCGTGTAAAGAGAGTGAAAAGGATAATACAGGACGTGACACACAGCCAGAGCGGTCATGTTTTCTCCGTTCAGTTTGTCGATGTCAGCTCCCATGTCCAACAAAACCTCAATCACATCATCACAGCAATTCACCTGTAAAAAAAACAAAATACACACACACACAAAACATGTCAAATTAATAAAGATGTATTATGTAACTTTTCTGGCGGAGGCTCTGTAACCAGCTTGTCTCCATGGAGATATTGCTTTGCTGGAATATTACATGGTACGGAAATTAACTCATCTATCTCCAAGGAGAGTAGTAGGTGTTACCAAGATACAGGTCAGATCTGTGGAGAGGCAACTCTACTCACAATAAGTAATAATAAATTAAATAAACAATAATAAATTATTTTAAGCATAAAAAAAATGTGTAATATTCTAGGCAAAGCAATTTGTGGTTTTCAGATTCCAGAATGTGATACATTGTTCTTTGCCATGTAATATCTGAAATGTTAATTCACAAATGATGTTCATTTCTATCAGTGACTAGATCCTAGAACTGTATTACAAAAAAAAACACACATTTTAACAGTGCACTTTGTACTGTTTTCGTTATAACTGCTTGTATATAGCTGTAAAATACTGTATTTATATGACTATACTTCTGTTTTTTACTTTTTACTTAAAATTTTTTTTACTTTACTTGTACATACATTTATATAAGTATATAATTATGCCTTATTTCACACCAGTCTCTTGCTGTTTTTTATTGCTACTTATTTAGTTATTTAGTTTTATTATCATTTTTATATTTTTTACTCTTTGTTATTGTAATTGTGATGTGTGAGCTACTGTGTCAAAGTAATTTCCCTTGTGGATCAATAAAGTATGTCGAGTCTAAGTCTAAGACATCGGTTGGCAACCTTTACCACTCAAAGAGCCATTTCACACAGTACAGGAAACACTGGGAGCCACAAAACCCTTTTTGAAATTTAAAATGAAATAACACTGCAAATAACAGTTTTTTTTTTTTGCCTTTGTGCCATAGAATTACATTTTGAAAATGAACAAACTAAAATAAAATACATTTTAATTAAATACAGTGGTCCCTCGCTATATTGTTCACTTTTTGCGGACTCGCTGTTTCGCTGATTTTTTTATTCCAATTTGTTTATAGTATATCAACGCGCATTGTGTTCTGCGTCCTGATTGGTTAAGGGATGTAGACCTTTGCCGATTTGTCAGTTAATCCCCTCTGTGTCGTGTCTCCTGTACAGTACAGAATGTGTTCAGCCAAATTTATATAAATGTTCAATCGCAGTGTGACTCTGAAGTGCTGTATGTTTGCAAGTTTTCTCCCCGACAAAACCCGTGACAGTGGAGCAGTGCCAGGACGAAGAGGCTCGGTCAGAGGAACTGTGAAATACACGCAATATTTTAGGGCCTGAAAACAGGTTTGGATCTTTGGTTTCATTCTATAATACTGTGCCTTTTTTGTTGAAAATCTACAAAAGTTTGAGTGTTTAAACAAGAGAGAAATGTGAGAAAATGTTAATGCCAGTCTGAGAAAAGTGTAGAATGTGTGTGGTGAGGCGTTTACAGCCTTAAAACATGTAGAATAATTGTAAAATATAAAGCTGTCGACTTTGCAGATTTGCCGTATCGTGGGTTATTTTTAGAACGTGACCACCGAGATAAACGAGGGACCAGTGTACTGAGCCGCATTAGAGGGATCAAAGAGCAGCATGCGGCTCCGGAGTCGCACGTTGCCGACCCCTGGTCTAAGACAACAACTTTATGCAAATGATTAAAAACAATAGGTTACCGTGGCAGCAATCAGTGCCGTGTATCTCAGTCTGTCGGCTACTTCAGGATGGACTAGCCCAGTGCACAGAGTCTGAGCCACATCCCTCCTCTCTCCACGAGCCGCCTGTAGGATCAGCTGCTCTGAACTGACCTCCAGGTGACCTTTAGGTCCAAAGCCACTCCGGTTCAGAGACAAGACAGCTTCAACATCCCAGCTCTGGTTCTTTTCGTGACGCCTGGACAAAAGCAATTACAGTATTTAAAGGTCCTATATTACACAAAATGGATCCCTGAGAGCTTTAAACCATGCAATAATGTTGTTACCTCATCAAAACATACCTGGAGGAGTGTGTTGTTTTATTCACGCATGTTTGAGTGATCCTGCATTATTAGTCTGTCTACATCTCCAAAGCTCACAATGCTCTGTTCCACCTTGTGATGTCATGGTAGTTTTCAAGTTCCCAGCGATCTTTTACCTTTAGCTCAGTATGGACTGTCACTTGCAGGGCTGAAATGAGCACTTCCTGTATTACCACCAGTGTTGTATAGTAACAAAGTAATAATACTTCACTACTGTACTTAAGTACATTTTGGGAGACTTTGTACTTTACTTGAGTTTTTAAAAAATTTAATTGCATACTTTTACTCCACTACATTTTCAATGTGCCGTTTAGTTACTCGTTACAAAAAAACCCTCTACTGACTGCAAGGAAGTCAGGACGTGCCTGGGCTTGTTCACTACTTGTGCATGACAGTCAGCCTACACCTGTTGGTTTCATGCAGCTAGTTTAATCAATCAACATCCCTGATGGAAGAGGAGACAGCATCCATCGAGGTAAGTTCTAGATTAATGAAATTGTTAGCATCTATATTCCAATTTCAGTAACCACAGCATGGACATTCTAGACACCATTGTGAAACCTTGAGCATAACATGTAGAAATTCACTTTGTGTGACATTGTTTTGGTTACACAAAGCGTATTTGATGATGTTGGAGCTAACAGGTTATCTAGCTTTTTCGGCTCAAGGGAAGGCATAGCTGTCGGCTAAGTGTAACGAATGAGAAAGGGCACACGAGTTCAAAAGGACAAAAAATAACATTAACATGTGCCTACTTTTAAAAATGTAAACAAGCGCTGTGTGTTTGTGCGATCTAAGTAACAAAGCGAGGGTTAGCTTCAGACTGCCTTTGCTTGATACTTTTACTTGTACTTTTAATTACATTACTTGAGTACATTTATTTTGACATTACTTGTCATACTTAAGTACAAGAAGTTCCAGATACTTTAAGACTTTTACTCAAGTAACATTTCAGTCAGTGACTTCGACTTTTACCAAAGTCATTTTTGGGAGGGGTACCTATACTTTTACTTGAGTTTGATTTTCCAGTACTTTATACAACACTGATTACCACATGACATCACAAGGTGGAAAAGAGTGTCTTTTGATGAAACAGAACAGAACTCCTGGTTTGTGATGAGGAAACAACATTGATCATTTAGCCTGTTTATTTAAGTACTGCATACAATATTTTTATAGTCCAATTCCCATTCCCTCACCTGTGTTTGAGAATATGGGCGTGCAGTCGAGTCTCTAGGGGCAGAGTGGACAGGGGGTCTCTCTCATAGCCCTGATATGTGTCAGGCTCCCACTCATCTCCATAGAAACACTGATCCAGCTCCTCCCTGCGTTTGGGCGGCCGAGGCAAGTCATCCCCGTTTGTCGAAAACACCTCAATACCAGTGGGAAGAATGTAACTGTCATCTAAAAACAGAAGAGACTAAAAGAGAGCAAAGAGATGTCAATTGTGTATGTACTAAGTCACTTTTTCTGGTGGAGCAAGGTTGCAATGTTGCTGCTTTGCCTGAAATGTTCCGCAGTATTCAATTGCATTTTTTAAATATATATAGTGGGGTTGCTTCTCCACAGATCTGACCCTGATTTGACCTGGTCGTGCCACCTTGTCTTCATAGAAATGTGTAAGTTTAAAGCATTATTGTGCAGCATTACAGGTAAAGTAATAACATCTCCATGGAGACAAGCAAGCTGTGCTGATAGTAAGAATGCTTTGTGCTATGTGCTATGTTATGCTGTTTTAAGGACTTTTCTGCAATAAAAACACCTGTAATTGAAGATATGCAAAATAGATAGTTTAATGCCATACTGCGGAACATTCCTGGTAAAGCAATAGCATTTCCTTAGTGAAAAGTAGGTGATGGCCCATCCACCAAAAAGGTTAAAGAAAGAAGTGAACTTTATTGATCTCACACTGGAGAAATTCTTCTCTGCATTTTAACCCATCCTATATATATATACATATATTAGGAGCAGTGGGCAGCACACACATTAGGGCGCCCGGGGACCATCTCCATGATCTTCTTGCTTCAGCTTGGTCAGGACCTAAGCTGGAGTACCTATGGTGCATGTTTTGGGTTGGTGGGGGAAACCGGAGTGCCCGGAGGAAACCCACCCGGACACGGGGAGAAACATGCAAACTCCACACAGAAAGGCTCGGGCGACCCGGGGATCGAACCCAGACCATGCATGCATGCAAACGCCACACAGAACACACACGGAAAGGTCTGGGCGACCCGGGGATCGAACCCGGAACCTTCTTGCTGTGAAGCAAGAGCGCTAACCACTCTGCTACCGTGCCGCCAAAATAAAAAAATAAAAGACGGCCTGATGTGGAGCCGTCAGAGTAGCACGGCTGCGCTTTAGCTTTAGCTGCAGCCACAAAGACAGCGTTAATAAATTTCCGTTACACAGTGTATGTTTAATTTAAAGTGCTAAACACCTAAACTCTGCCCACAACCACATTTTAAATCAAGCTGCTAAACTGGGCACTACCCTAAAGGGGATTGTGTATAAACCTATGTTATTGTGTTGCAGAATGTAAGTATCTTTCTATTCTTTAATCAAAGTAAATAAATAAGGCGGGAGAGTGAGGAGAGAGGAGGGGTCAGGAGATATAAGGAACAGTGTGAGTCTTCAAACTCCACCCCCGCAGCCAAGTGTTCAGCAGTTCTGTGTGATGTTACCAAGCACTTAAAGGGACAGTGTGTAAGATTTTTACCCGTTAATTACTGAAATTGAAGATACCCATTCAAAAATACATTGTTTTCCAAGCCTTTTCACTTCCATCATGAAATCAAAGTATTCTTTTGGACTTAGATATTGACGCTTCCCAAACACGTGACCTTCGTAAAAGCAAGCGCCATTTTGGACATGAACATCACCGCGGTATGAACGTGTTTGAATGCGATGAAGACGAGTCGGACACTCGAGATTTGGATTAAGCGAAGTGAACGAGATGACACCTCCACTATCCAGCGAGACAGCACATTTACAGGGTGAGCAGAGGGAGAGATATTTTGAAAAGCTGAAAATAGCTGGTTTAGATAGTGATGTCTACCCGCTTCCTCCCGGATTGTTTACGGACGTGAGAAAGTACACCAAGACCTCGTCGTTTCCAGACTTCCGTCCTCATGATTTGTACATGTATGTCACAAGTAACCCATCGCCATACACAGGATGTGACCTGAAGGCATACAAGAGTTTGGATGCCTACAAATATTTCGTATCTGGCTGGGTTACATGATCTGATAGAGATCAGTGGGTCGTCCCTGGAGCTGGTGGTCGTCATCTCATTACCGCCAAGGTTTGTTCACATTTTTAATTTAATATCGGTCCTCTGGACAAACTAAATGTCAATAAATGTCACTGACATAACTTTTTAGTCTGTTGTTCATGGCCGTTATAAATTTGCTGCTACCAGGCAATGAACAAGAACTGTGTTATTAGGCTCAGTGTCTGTGTTGTGTATGTAGGCGATTAGCCGCATCTTCTCCTTCTGTCCGGATCCTTTGGGATACGATAAAACGACATATCCTGCCTACTGTGCTGGTGATTACTACACCCGGGTGCGCAACAATACAACGGCATGATTGCAAAATAAGAAGTAACTTAACGCAATGGCTATATTCGATATCTGTGTCCTTTAACGTTCTGTTGATCTCTGCTGTGTTGTTGGCTGTGGTATCCCACTTCATGTCCAAAATGGCGGCCACAATTTTGTGACGTCACGTGGGATGGGTCAATAGTCACTTAAAAGGGGGATCTTCCCCATGCAGAGGCAGCCATTTTGAATACGAGAGCCGCAGAAGGACATTTGGGCTCCGCCTTCGGCAAGGCTCGTGGTTTTGGGTAAACAACACCAGCATGCTGCCGGATCAGACGTCGTAATGGATCTAACACGTGTTTTGGACTAAATTGTTTTACTGGATTTTATTCGCTGGATCCTTACGGACAAATTGAGAGCAAGTTTATGGTGAAATACAGAGTTTGACCTGTGCAAAGCATTCTAAGGTAAGCTAACCTCGTTTTGTGCTTTTCCGTATAAAAGCCCCATGTGCTCGGGGAGTGATTGTTGTGCAGGGAAATGAATTGCATAGTCAAAAAGAGGAGACTGTAAGGTTTCATTTGATGTGTAGAGTGTCATGGTACATGATCGGGAATGTGTGTTTTCATGAGAAAAGAAAAAAAAAAAAAAAACGGGACCGCGTTTTATTTATACAGTAGCGCCCGGGTGACCCTCGAGGTCTGCTGTAGCTAAAACAGAAAGTGCAATAGCACCATCCACCTATGTGCCACGAATCCTACACACTGGGGCTTTAAACACACAATGCATGCTATTTTTTTATACATTTTTGACCAGAAAGCTACAAATATACCTAGTTTGGACTAAGAACAGTAGACAATGCTATTAAAACACAGACAATTTACTAGTGAAAGTTGCTGTAGTGTTTAGTTCCACTTTCTTTCATAATAAGTGCGTTACCTTGGGGTGTTTGGAGCTTGCATGAGACCACATCACACTCTCCTCAGCAGTGGTAAAAACGTCCATATAAGCAGCATATTCAGGCAGGTCCTTGAGAGTGAAGCCTTCGCCCACAGTGGTGCAGAGTTGGAGCAGACGTTCATTATGCCACAGACCCACGTCTTGGCGACCATCAGGATAAGACAACACTCCAGGTCCCAACCTTTGGCCTACATAATACAAACCCTGACGGCAGAAATACTCAACTAGAGTCATTCTTTCATCTTTTTCTACTTTTTCCAGGTAAGAATAGTGGAGCCAAAATAACTAGGGTTAGGGTTGGATCGTAGATTGTATAAGGCAGTTACAGAGAGAGAGAGATTAGAGTTTTTCAAATGTGAAGTCAATAGGAGCCAGAGCACATGGAGCCGGAAGGGTCCCCATGCTCACTTCCTATTTGGAACATGGCACCTAGTGGGTTAGCTATTTCCATTTATATATACAGTTGATGGGTTAGATATAGGGGTAAAAGCTGAAGTGACCCTCTACTCATGTCCCTTATTTGCATAATTATGGGCCATTTGCCTGGTTTCTTGGCTCAAAACTTTAGAAAATAGGCGTAGACATTCATTTTGTTCAGTTTTTTGTTGTTGTCTCCAATTGATATTCTGGTTATGACATGGACGAATTTGAGGTTTGTTGAATCACCCTGTACCATTCTAAAATTATTTGCCACATTTTGTACAAATTATTTATTTCCAGTATTGTTTGTTTTATACAGATTTATGAAGAGTAGTTGACGACCAACAAATAATTAAATTACAAAGCAGGGCTCATGCACAGTGGGTTTAATAGTTAGAATTTTGACCTGAAAGTGTGATCCGTTAGGGTACACATGCTGCCCATACCCCTCTTTTCTGTTCAAGTAAAATTTGCCAATGAACTTGTGTCCAGACGGCCAGCAGTAAACTCCATCTCCATGTCTGAAGTCTTTGTAGAAGGAGCCCTCATAAGACTGCAGACAAAAGCAAAACAATATAGTCATAAGCTGAGGATACCATGGCATGAACCACGCTGTGTGGTTTTAAAGATGTAGAGTGTAACTTTTCTGATGGACTGTTTTCCAAGTCCTTGCCTACAAGGATGTTATTGCTTGGCATCCTGTTCCACAGTGTGGTATTAAAGGAAAAGTAACGTTTTTTTACAATCTGAGCCTTCTTTCTGCAATAAAACAAGTAGTTTTACTCACCCATAGCAGTTTGGTGTCAATTGGAGTGGTATCGCAGAAGTTATGTTGGAGCCGTTCTGTTCTACTAATTATCCCGTATCCGTTAACATGGTGCTCGTATCATATGCTCGGGGCATTACTTTGCGGTGTCCAAATAACACAAACTTTAGCACTTTTCAAATCACAGAAAATCGCTGTGTCAGGGTAGACTTTTAGTGGATTCCAAAACGGCCTGAAACCCGATATCCAGCTATAGTTTCATTTGATGACGTCATCAGAGAGGACAGTGCGCATGCGTGAACTGAGCTGTTTTGTAAACACCGCTAGTCTGAAAGAAGCTAACACCGCTCTGAACTTTACTTTTCTGTTGCGATATCGGGTTTCAGGCTATTTTGGAATCTATTAAAAGTCTACCCTGACACAGCGATCTTCTGTGATTTGAAAAGTGCTAAAGTTAGTTTATTTGGACACCGCAAATCAGTGCCCCGAGCACTCACGCTAACGGATACGGGATCATTAGTAGAACAGAACGGCTCAACATAAGTTCTGCGATACTGCTCCAATTGACACCAAACTGCTATGGGTGAGTAAAACTACTTGTTTTATTGCTGAAAGAAGGCTCAGATTGTAAAAAAAACCCGTTAATTTTCCTTTAAATGTATCTACCTCTATGGAGACAAACAGGTGACACCACAAGGACACATTAGAGGTCAGATCAGTGGAGGAGAGACCCTGCTCACAGTGAGAATGCATGTTTTCCTAAAGTTTTCGAGGCAATATTACCATCATAGATAAGTTTAATGCCATACTGCGGAAACTTCAACGTGAAGTTTGCATGGAGACAAGCATGTGGTAGACTAGCAGAAAAGCCCCACACTGCACGTGTAATAAAATATTCATTGAATTTTTAATAATGGCTTATATTTGGTATGAAGCTAGCTAGCCTATCCACTTGAGAATACAGTACTAGCTAGCTTATTTCCTTGAGGCTATCTTCATTAGTTGACTTAACGCTAGCTAATACTTTATTTTTAAATAAATAATAACTTTTATCTGGCGTTACCTCCCCATTTTTCCAGGTGTAGCTTCCTCTGCCGTGTTTCAGCCCTTTTACAAACTCTCCCTCGTATCTGGAGCCGTCGGAATACTCTCGGACACCGGCTCCGGAGCGCTCCTCTTCCCCGGGCAGGACCACTCTCAAAGGGTCACTTTGCACGATCGTTCCGACCGTGGACAGCATGTTCCCCGGGTCACAGGCTCACTCGGGCTGTAGCTGCATTCGCATTTGTTTCGTCTTTATATTGTATGTTGAACACATGTAACAGAATTGACAATAAAGCTGACTTTGATCCTTGATCTTTGAGATACGAGAAATTAGGGCAAAAATTTGAGCAAGGTCAATATTTGGGTTACACGGGTTGCCATGACTACGGCTCCAGCGTCTTCAGGTGGAGTTTTGCGCATGCGTAGAAAGTGCTAAATGTTTCATAGTGAAACTTTGAAAATGGTGTATCTAAATTATTATTATTATTATTTTAATTTTCTATTTGGAGGTAAATGAACACCTTAGCATTTACATTTTGGTCATTTTGTTTATTTTTGTAACATGTCCTCTGTAATGGACTGTAATAGTGTTAAATCCATGTCAAGTTAACCTAACCTAAACCTAACAAAAACATTTTTTCGGTCGGTTTCACAGTCGCCTCAAAAAGTTTTTAGACTCCTTTTTAATTTATTATTTATGTATTTTTATTTATTTTTTTGTTTTATTTTAATTTTGTATGTTTTATGTATTTTATTTATATATTTTATTTGTATGCATTATTATTAATATACAATAAATACATTAATAATAATAATGTATTTTTTATTATTAATCTTTTTTTTTTAATCATAGTGCAGCCACAAAGTAGTCCATCTCAAAACTTAAAAGATGTCCACTATAAAGGACACAAATGAATGGAGGATATAATATGGATGAATACCGACACAGCTTTTGAACTATAACTGCATTACTGTTTTATTTTGATTCTGTTGGCATCAATAGTAAATAAAAAATAAAATAAAAAGCTGTTACCTACACAAGGAATCAAATTTATAGATCCGTTTGATTTAGGCCTAGTTTTCCATGTTTATTTACAAGCCATTTTCAAATATACGGCATTCTTATGACAAACATAACTACTCTGTATTTTTGAAAACTGTATATTGTGAAAAATAACCTTTACTTTTTAAATGTTTGGCCTATGTACATTTAAACCATTAATCTAAAACATTTTGTACATTTTTGTTCAGTCGTCCCTCCTGTGTCCTGCAGCATCACAAATGTCATTTAAGAAGAAGTGACTTTATTGATCTCACACTGGAGAAATTCTTCTCTGCATTTAACCTGCATTTAACCCATCCTATATATATATATATATACATATATTAGGAGCAGTGGGCAGCACACACATTAGGGCGCCCGGGGACCATCTCCATGATCTTCTTGCTTCGGTTTGGTCAGGACCTAAGCTGGAGGTACCTATGGTGCATGTTTTGGGTTGATGGGGGAAACCGGAGTGCCCGGAGAAAACCCATCCAGACACGGGGAGAAACATGCAAACTCCACACAGAAAGGCCCAGGCGACCTGGGGATCGAACCCAGACCATGCATGCAAACTCCACACAGAACACACACGGAAAGGCCTGGGCGACCCGGGGATCGAACCCGGAAACTTCTTGCTGTGAAGCAAGAGCGCTAACCACTCAGCTACCGTGCCGCCACAATTTAAGTAATATAAGCAACCAACACAAGGAAAGTAGAGAAAGTAGAGAAAGTTTATTCATCGTCAAGTATCCATTGTGGAGGATTATGAACAGTGAATCTGTTATCTGACCCTTTCCTGAAACCGACACTGCCCTCTTTACAATATACTATTAAGGTCAATTAATGAGATGAACATTACAGAACATTTTGAGTCATACAGAGCCATAGATGAAGTGGGAATAACAATCAGTACATTTATTAGGTACAGTATCAGGTTTATCTTTAAAAAAAAAAGTATGAATTTCAAGTATTGACAATAACACAGAACAAAACAAATTATTTTTTCAATTATAAAATCAGGTGAAAAGGGAACATTTGAGATATTTAGACAGAATATTTTTTAAAAATAATAGTCATTAGCTGTATCTGAAGTCAAATCGAATTCAAAATGTAGCAACAAGAAATTAACTGGACTTTTTTCCCCAACCACAAAAATCATACATTAAAAAAAATAAAAAATCCTGTCCATACTACACTTTTTTAACAGGTTTGATGACCAGAGGAGCTGAGGGAATCCCATGTGCACTGTTCCCAGGACTGAAAAAGGGATAGAGTTTCCCAGAAAACTTGCAGTTGGTGAAGGAGTAAAGATGAGCTGCAGTTTCCGCGTTGTAAAATGAAACCAGGCCCATCTCGTAGTCAACAAACACGCCGAGTCTTTCAAGAAGCGATCTCACCACCAGATCAAACCTTGGACTAGCACTGGTCATGTACTGATCCCCTCTTCTGAACATAAGCGCCCAAGTTCCATTCTCTGAACACAAGAAGTTTTTGTCCTTTTTATCGATTGATTCTTTAACTACACCTACATCCCAATTTGCGTTTCCTTTCACCAGAACTTCGTAGTAAAACCTGCCAGTAGTGAACCCCTGCTTGCCAAGAACGCACAAGAAATCTGTAAATCTTTCTGGGTTGTACCGAACATCGACCTTCTTTCCTTGGTCAGAAACTTGCTTGCAATCTCCAGATAGGGTTAGCCACGGACTAGCAGTGTTGGGGTCAAAGGTCACATCTATGGCGTATTGCTGCAGCCTCTGCAGCTGAGCCTGTGGGGTCACCAGTTTCTTCTGCTCCTTGAATAAATGCTCCAACTTAGCCACAGCTTTTTTCACAGTACATTCAAACAAAGTAGGCGCAAACTTCACCTGGCTCCAGTCCTTCACATTTGGGGTAATTTGAAGCGACTTGAAGCTTTGTATAGCATGTAGATAGTCAAGAGAGCATGCCAGTTTTCCCATTTTAATGTCTCTGTGCCCCAGTTGACAAATCTCACTCTCCAGCCCCGAAATGAGTGCATCTGCTTCCTTCTCATTTGCCCTCTGCTTTGTAAGCATCTCATTTTGAAACTCTGCCATGCTTTTTTGAACAAGCTCCAAGACGGCATCAAAGAACACCATACCAATGTTGAGCTCTCTCTCTGCACAACTGCGACTCAGCTCTACATGTTGTCTAACTTTCTGAACTTTCTCTTGCCTCTCTTCAATCAAATGGCGGTTTTCAGATATGCTTTGCTTCAGTGAGACTTGCTGGTTTTCAAACTCCTCCTTCAGCGGGACTATATCATGGTTCTTATGGCCGAGAACAGTGCACACCATACAGACACAGACTTGGTCTCTAAGACAGTACAGCTCCAGGGGTTTATCATGTTCTGAGCACATCCTGTCTTCCAAGTTCTCCACTGGTTCCACAAGTTGGTGTTTTTGAAGGCGGGGGACTGTCAAATGAGGTTCTAAGTGATTCTGGCAATAAGAAAAGAGACATACCGGGCAGGATTTTACAGCAGTTCGTTTATGTCCAGTGCAAATATCACACACAGTGTCCCCATTTTCACCTGACAAATATAGATCCACATTTTCATCCATGGTCGGGTTTATAAACTGGGAGCAGATTTCCGAAATGAAAGTGTTAACATGAAGGAGAGGCCTAGAGCTGAATTCCTTTTTGCACATAGGACATGAGAGATTGTTGTTGTCCCAGTGTTTGGAGATGCAGTTTTTACAAAAGTTATGGCCACATGGAGTAGAGATGGGGTCCTTAAACACCTCTAAGCAGATGGGGCACAGCAGCTGGTCTTCAGTCAGAGAGCTCACAGGACTAGTAGCCATGTCCAGAAGTGCTAAAATGATAAAAGAAATAAGAAAATTTCATTAATTAAATCTTCGTCATTGTCTGAGATTTTTCTAAGCGCTTGTAACTTTGTTTTGTGCTGTATAAACTAAATTATTGTTGTAGCATTGCCGGTTTTCAGTTGACACAGCAGTTCATAGGCCAACAATATTCAAACATATTAAAATTATCTTGCCTGGCTAGACAAAATGCTTTTAGAATACTTTCAAAACAGAAAGTAGGGTGCAGATTAGGCAAACAATTAGACCTTGCACTAACTTTATAATTTTTAAGTTTAATTTGACAGCATTTTCCATGAATAGAGGAGAGATTGGAGCCCCAATCTGAACAAATGCGTAGTAGGCCAATAGTAATTCTAATGCAGTATTGTCTTAAACATATACAAGTATATATATTTAATATGCAATTAGACTTTTAAATCAAGAGAAGCAAAAGTAACATTTATTCTCAATTATTCAAATATGGAATTACGGATCACTTGTGTCACTGAAGTCTCATCTATGGGAAACTGATTTAGTTTGTGTAGACTGATTTTCACGCCAAATTATACATTGATTTAAATATATTGATCCCCATTACTGATGCTTGGTGACAAGCTTTGGGGCCTGTTTACACGAGAACGCTTACGGGTGAAAACAACAAAATATTTTATTGGAAGTGCCTTTCGTTTACACGGTGACGGCGTTTTTGGGGCCTAAAAACGCAAAAATCTGAAACCACCCTCCAGAGTGGAAAAGTTAAATACGCTCCGCTGTAGTGTTTCCATGTAAACTGCCCAAGATGCAAAACTGGTCAGATCTGCTGATGTTGCGTACGCGTTTACGTCACATAGATGCGGCTATAGACCCCTTTACAGTTAGTAAACAGACGTGACGTCACCGGCATGTGTGCGCACTGTTGACTCAGAATCAACCATGGCGGACCATAGCGGAGTATCTGAACGATAGGGAGAGCTGCATTCAAAAGCTCACGTTGAGCAACGGGGTTTGACTACCAGATCCTTATGCGATCACGGAGTGGCAGTATGACCGCAGACAGTGGCCAGATTTACAGTGGACAGATATCCACTGTTATTTAGTCGAGAAGCCCAGCGTGTATACAAGAGAGAAAGTGTGCGCATACAAATTCATGGATGCCTACCAGTTTGCCGTGTGTGGCCATGTACAGGAGGTAAAATACCATGATATCGATGGGGAGTTTTGCGTGTTAGCATCTGATGTTCTCCCCTGTCAAAGACAAGGCCACAAGACGACCATGTATAATGCTTGGGCTATCATCAACAAGCGCGATAACTACGTTCTGACCGCCAACTGCACTTGCGTTGCTGGGTAAGTAACATACGACTTAATTCACGAGTCACAGATGTGATCTCAGTCATGTCAAATGCCATTTATGATGGTCATGCGAAAACTTATCATGCATTTTAACAAAGTTATTCGTGTTCGTTTACATGTGTCTGTCGTAGAGGTTACCCGGTTAATGTCTGTGAGCTGTGCGGTGTCCTGTGCTTGCTAGTTAATCAGCATGATTAAACACCATTGAACACCTGGGCAAATTACCCTGAACAAGCAGCAGGTGTTCAGTTGTGTGTGTCAGTTGAATGATATGAACTATCATTTATTCCAACGGTTTCTCTTATTTCACGTCGAGTTCTCTTCTCTTCTATATCTTCACTGGTGGTTGGCAGCAGTGGCTTTGTGTGTCAGTGATAACATAGCTTTGAAACTGGTCTATACAAGAGTCATTTCAACAATTGTATAAATCGCACCCACACACGTCTACGGTCTTTTCTCTTCTTCCCGTACAAGTCTTTCTCACACTCTCACAGCCACACAGACGGCCAAGACAAGCGACTTCCACATGAGGCACTTCAAATGTAAAACCCGATGTGATTTTATATTTTCTAATTCACTGTAATGCTCCTGTAATGTAACTATTTTCAGTACAATATTAAAAAAAACGTGTAAACAAAAATACAAGTCACTGAAATGTTTGGAGCGGAACTTAACTCATTTAAAACGCAACTAGAACATTTTATTTTGAAGTTTTACCTCTTTTCCGGTACAGTCGTGGTTAGAAATGTAACTTGACGCTGTTGTGATGTTTTTTTTTTCAGTCCAGTTATTTACAGCGCCTCCCTTCGCTGGCTTTTGCGTCTTCGTATAAACAAACATTTCCTGTTGAGAACGCTCGTCCAAACGCGGATTTAGTTAAGTTTATACTGTCAAAATACAACGTGGCAGCTTACAGTTACCGTACACGCTCTCAAGACGTGCTATCGTTCAAATCCAAAATCTTAAAATATTGCTAAACATTGACAAACGTTTTACTCACCAGTTATTGTAAGCACATAGATTAGAAGTCTGGTTTTCTGCGGAGATGTTTTGTTGAACGGTCGCTGCAGCAGACAGAACAGAAGTCCCGTTCAGTTTTCAAAATGTTGGCCCTGCCTATGCGCGCTTCTGATTGGCTGAGCTGGAGATTTAAACTTTGCGCATGTGCAGTGTGCAGCGCGTCGTAAGCCTGTCTGCGTTATGACTTAGACAAACTATTGATCCACAAGGGAAATTATTTGGGTACAGTAGCTCACACATCATAATATAATATATAACAGGGTATTATAAAAATAATAAGTGTATTATGTACAAGTCAAAAAAGTAGCCTAATAAAATATAAAATAAAATATCAAATCACAGCTATATACAGGAGACAAGAACGGCAGTGCAGTAATACACTGATTGTACTGAATATATATTTGTTGCTTGATTTTTTTTTTTGCAGTAAATATAACCAGGGATGAAAGAGTTCCGCTTTTTAGCGGATCTCCGCTTTTTTTTTTTTAGCTGCGTGGTAATTTTTTTTTTTTTTTTCCAAATACGTTGAAATTTTGGGTGTGTATTATATATGTATAATTGTGTTTAGGGTTGCCAACCGTCCGTTGAAAAATGTAATCGTCCCGTATTCAGAAACAAAAGTACATGTCTCGTATTAAACTTGTACATGTGTGCGGGGCCGCGCGAGCTTGTGTGCTCTTCTGGTGCTGCGGACACCGCACGTGCACGCAGCAGAGCGCGAAGCGCTCTCCCCTTTTTAAACACCTAGCACTCATGTCAACGACTGGTGCCCGCTGACATGGCACGGTGGCATCGCCCGTGGCGGCAAAATTGTAATTGTTTTGTGGGCACACATGACATCGTGCGTCATGTGCACTGCAAGAGCTGCGCCGCGAGTGCGCTCTCTCGGCTCGTTGTCAGACTTTGATGTCGCAAAATCGGGGTCAGTGCCGTGACTTTCCGCTTTTTTCATGATTGGCCACTTTCATCCCTGAATGCTACAATCCCCTTTATCTTTGTTCATGTCCAGTGAGTTGGCTTGGGGTTGACCATTTAACAGGGATGAAAGAGTTCCGTTTTTTAGCGGATCTCCGCTTTTTTCCAGCTGCAGGGTAATTTTTATTTTTTATTTATTTTTTTTACATCTGTGCAAATTCGTTGAGAAAGATTTTGGGTGTATATATATGTATAGTTGTGTTTAGGGTCGCCAACTGTCCCTTGAAAAACAGAATCGTCCCGTATTCAGAACAAAAGTACGTGTCTCGTATTAAACTTCGTATTAAACACGGGCTCAAGCCCGTGTCTGGAGCCGCGGACCGAGCGAGTGAGCGCAGCTCTTTCGCAACAGTGTGTACCATTGCGTGTACACAGGTTAAACTTTATAAAATATCCTATACCTCATCCTACCTGCCCGTGCCTCACTTAACGCGTCGCTCCTCACTTTTTCACCTGCGCCTTTCAGCGCGCATAAGCTCCTCCTCAATGCGCTCTGATTAGACGAAGTGCAAAGCAAAAACAAATCCAATATATACTACTAGTAGGCCTACCTGTTAATAAAATGTTTTATTTTTATTTTTTTATATTTTTTAACTTTTATGTACAGTTTTACTTTATTGCTAACATATAGCATATAGAAATCCAAATTTCAGAAATAAAAATTTTTCCGGGGGGGACTTTCCGCTTTTTTCATGATTGGCCACTTTCATCCCTGTATAAAAACAATTTTCATGTCTAATATTGCTATATACACTCATACAGTATAACGCTTTCCTTCATATACAGTAAATAGCTGTGTAAGTAACCATACACTGTATAAAGACGGTAGGATAATACCGTATAATACTGTATATACACGGTTTGTGCTCTTAACACAGTAGTCTAGTGAAAGGGTTAGATTAAGTCTTTATTAGTTATTTCATACTCACTTGTGTTGGGAAAATGTATTTATTGACTGTTTACTTTTTTAATGTTACTCATTATGCATTAAAAGTGTAAAATTCTCCTTTTCCTCTAAAAATATAAAATAAAATTCAACTTCAAACATTAATTTCCTGGCTGGTGGAGCATCATTTGTAATTAACAGTTTGGATCACTCCATTCTTTATTAGTCAGCAATTCAACATTTAAATGGATCAATAATCTCTTTTAAAATGTTTCAAAATGACATATTGTGGTCAAACAGTAACAACCAAAACCTCTGGCTGTAGCAGTGCTATTCAGGGTTATATACAATAGCCAGACTTATTTAATCTCATACATTTAACACATTTAACACAGATAAATGGCTATTATAAAGGCAAAATAAGACATAAGACAGTGCGGACAATGACATCATAAGGTCTCCCGGGTAAGTTAAAGACAGTGAAAAAATCTTACCAACTAGTTATTCGTATAAATGTGTCAATAATTCTTTGTTCATTCTGCAAATAATCTTTAAAAGCCAGATTGAAGCAACTTTCCCTCATTAAAAGGATTGTAAAGAAGGTTAAAATAATAATTACACACAATATAAATATTTTTTTAATGGATTCTCTTATGTTTGTGGGTGTGTTCACACTTCCTAAACCTGGATCTAAAGAATGAATGAATGGCTGGCTGAATGAATGAATGAATGAACGCCTTTTATTGTCACTATTCATATGTACAATTTACATCATACATACTCACAATGAGACTGAAAGCATCTCACTTCAGTGCAGACATTTAAGTACGATATTTACAACACAGCAGGATATTTACAGTACAGTATAGGAAAAAAAGTGCAAAAAGATTAAACTAAAATAGTGCAAAAAAAGTCCTGTTTCACAGAACTCAGTTTAGCATATTGTACTGTATTAAATGTTGCCAACAAGCTATAGCTAAAATGGATTAAACTCACGTTCTATAATTCAGTCATAATCTCAGATGGTGGGTAAGGGCATATATAAACTCTATAAACTCTATGGGAAATTCACTGTTTTTTAAAGAAATATTCAAATTTTACAAATATACAATATAAAACAGAGGGTAAAAGAACAAGAAGAAAAATAGATGGCATAGCAACCAAAGAGCAATAGACCTGTGTCAGATGAGACACAATTATATACATAAGATAATGGTAATAAATATATATGTACGATCAGATTTAAATAGAAAAGTAGTAGTCAAATAATAAAAGAAGAAGTTCAATTTGTCAACTGGACAAAGTATGTTTGGTTGAAAACGTTTCGCCGCTCATCCGAGAGGCTTCGTCAGCTCTAATAAGAATACTGGTAAGACATTTGCTTATATCTTGCTGCAGGGAGGAGCTACCTAGCTAACTACTTTCCGAAACTATCTCATTGGTTTCTGTCTTTTGTTTCTCTGGCGTCTAGATAATGATCCCTATTCATCCCTACACGTCATCCCTGATCGTTATCTATTTTTAACACCCGGCTCACCCGCAGAGCGTCCAGCATTGTGGGTGACCCGAGCCACCCCGCACATAGCCTGTTCAGCCTCCTGCCCTCGGGGAGAAGGTACCGGAGTCTCCGGGCCCACTCCACCAGGCTTTCAAACAGCTTCATCCACCAGGCTGTCAGGAGGCTGAACTCACACCCGAACTCTCACCTTGCCCGTGTCCCACTCCCCACCCCCCATATTGGCATAACCTGTATTCCATAAAAAGACATATCACTCTAGACACTTTAAAAAAACTGCTGCTAAGGACGACCGTTGCACTGTTGCACATTTACATTTACTACTGGATTTTACTCCTGTTGCACTGTTGTTTACTACTGTTATTGCACACTTACATTTACTACTGGAATTTTTAGTACTGTTGTTTACTCCTGTTATTGATTTTTACCCCCGTTGCACTGTTGTTTACTACTGTTATTGCACATTTACTACTGGAATTTTTAGTACTGTTGCTTACTCCTGTTATTGCACTAGAATTACTACTGTTGCACATTTATTTTTATTTTATCTTAACTCCTATGCACATTCTACTGCACATGACCAATTCACTGCTGTATCTTCCATTGCACATTTTGATGCACACTGCACACTTTGGAAATCTGTATATAGTATAGTTTATTTATTATGTTGCACTGTTTTAAGATCTTAGATCTTAGACTTTAGTTTTAACTTTAGATCTCTGTCTTAGATAGTTTTTGTTGTGTTTTGTCTTCATATTGTATTTTGTACACTGTCCTTTTGCACTACCTGACCAGAGAGAAACGAAATTTCGATTCACTGTATGTTGAACACATATGGCAGAATTGACAATAAAGCTGACTTTGACTTTGACTTTGACTTATCTAGACGCCAGAGAAACAAAAGACGGAAACCAATGAGATAGTTTCGGAAAATAGTTAGCTAGTTAGCTCCTCCCTGCAGCAAGATATAAGCAAGTGTCTTACCAGTATTCTTATTAGAGCTGACGAAGCCTCCAAGTGTGAAAAAACCAACCCAATCCTGATCCAATCCTACCATGTGCACGCAATCGTCACTCCACCTCCTCACAGTTTGAGTGGTGACAGGCTGCCTCTTCACAGCAGGGACATATTGAGGTGTTAACAGGACCAGATTGTGATCAGATCGTCCTAGTGGGGGCAGGGCAGTGACACTGTATGCCTCCCCTGAATTAGCATACAGCAAGTCCAGACTTTTGTTGTCCCGAGTCTTACAATCCACATACTGATGGAATGTGGGTAAAACACTGTCCAATGTGGCATGATTAAAGTCACCAGAAATCAGTAATAATGCCTCAGGATACTTTGACTGCAGAGCAGTGACCACAGTGTGTATTCTGTCCCGGGCTCCCTCTTCGTCCGCCGAGGTAGGGATGTAAACTCTAATGAACAGTACAGACGTAGATTCTCTCGGTAAATAATATGGACGTAGTTCAATGTCCGGCGCACAGATACGCTCCTTCACAGTAATGTGGCCAGGATTACACCACCTCTCGTTCACCAACACAGCAATCCCGCCGCTCTTCTTCTTACCCAAAAGAAGCGAGTCTCTGTCCGCACGCTGAGTCTTAAAGCCGGGTACAGAGGCGCTGTTGTCCGGTACGTTCTTATGAAGCCAGGTTTCCGTGAAGCACATGATAGAGCTGACCGCATACTCCCTCTGGGTCGGAACAAATTCCCACAGTTCGTCCATCTTATTTCCCAGTGACCTTACGTTCACTACACTTTCGCAACTTCTTAAAGGTCCCATGGCATGAAATTTTCACTTTCTGAGGTTTTTGAACGTTAATGTGAGCTCCCCTACCCTGTTTAGCCCCCCCATGGTTAAAAGTTGTGAAATGTCTAAACTGAGCATTTGCGATCCTTTTCTGCGTTACAAAAATCGGAGCTCAAACGGGCGATTTTGAACAAGGCACCTTATTGACGTCAGATCGAAAAAAGAAATGCAAATGCAGTTCCACCCCCGTCTGTCTGAACTCAGCGTCTCTGTAAATCACGCCCAGAGAGTTTGGACTGCGAATGCGCTAGGCAATGCGAAACGTGTTTTTTTATTTGCCTGGAGGCACGTCCGAGTGTTTCTAGGCTCGGAAGTCCTTTATCTGAGCCTCTGGACCTTTGAACAGCAGTGGTTTAATTTTATTTTATGTGGAAATGTGTTTATTTTTCAATGGAACGCTTCAAATCTCTCCCCCCGTGCAAAAACAAGGAAATGGATCAGAAAGCGCTCAGAGCGAGAGTGGAGCGTTTGGCCACGCCCCCACCCTCTACTATTGGCCAGCTCTTTTCTCCTCATTTGCATTCAAGCAACAACGCCCATTATAGAGTGTTCAGAGTGAGAAAAATTACTCTTTCTCATCTTATCTCTGTTTCTCATGCACTGAGTGTTGATTTTGAAGAAGGATTCATTTACAGTATTAGGGAACCATTAAGGAGCCATATAAAAGCATCAAGAAGTACCATGTCATGGGATCTTTAAGGATTGGGTCCACAAATCTTATGTTTAAAACTCCTTTCGACTGACAACATTCACGCCTTCAGAGTTGAATAATGGCTGGTCGGGGTCAGGAGATGAACCTGTAAAAGAGAGAATAAACAATACAGTATAAATTTGAGTCAATGTTTCCACTTTTGCTAGTTTCCAATTAATTTCTGAAATACATTTAGTGCCTATAGACCAATATTTGATCTTTCACCAATAGTTTTTATTAGAATTAGAATCAAAACTAGAAATCCATTTGAGCAGGTATCAATACTAAAAGTCACATTCACAGGACAGAAATGAACCTTTTTCCTGAATAGTTTTAGAATGATCTTGAGCTGTATCAGAACAAGTATAGGCCTACAGTACACAGATTAGTATACGCCCATGGACCACTATGGAACCTCCAGGACCACTGAGGGATTACACAGATATAAGGACACATGGGAATAGAAAAGTGTTGAAAACCACATTCTATTGTCTAAATAAAGAGTGTTTTTAATCATCGTGGTATCAGAATCTGTATCGAGTAGCAAGTCTATTCTGTAGTACTGAAGTCAAGTTTGAAATGTTAGTATCGTAACAACAACTAGTTTCCATCATGTTTTATTTTACACACTCAATTGTTTAGCTGTAATCTTTATTATAATTGACTTTGATCTGTCCATTCAAGGGCTTTAAGTGGTCTTCAAATAATCTCAAATTGGATGACAGCATTTCTGAACCTAAAACACATTACTTAACTTAAAAATGCTTCATTTTTTAAAAGGGCCCATATTAGTCGTATTATCATGTTGTTTCCTCATCACAAACATAATCTGAAGTTGTGTTTTGTTTCATTCACACATGTTTAATGCACAAATTCTGCATATTTAGGCTGAGTTCTTCTCTCAAACAGAAAACATTCTGTCCCAATGTGTTTTTACACCTTCACTAGTGAAAGACCTGGAATGACCAGGTCTAAAATGATCCAATTACTAGAATTATTTGCGAGTGAACTAAAAGTATAAAGTAGCTGTTAACTTGAAAACTACTATTTTATGGCATAACAAGATGAAGTAAGATTAAAAAATAAAGCATTAGTCAAACGTGTGAATGAAACAAAACAACCCCAGGTCTATCCAATAAGATAAGATAAAAACATTATAACATAAATGTTAAAGGTCCCATGGCATGAAATTTTCACTTTCTGAGGTTTTTGAACGTTAATATGAGCTCCCCTACTCTGTTTAGCCCCCCATCCCCCCATGGCTTAAAGTTGCGAAATGTGTAAACTGAGCATTTGCTGTCCTTTTCTGCGTTTGAAAAAAGACAGCCCAAACGGGCAAATCTGAACAAGGGAAGTTTCTGACGTCACATTCAAGAAAAAATGCAAATGCAGTTCCACCGCCCGTCTGGATGTCTACCCACCGTCTATGGAACTCATGGCCATAGAGTTTGGACCGCAAACGAGCTACGCAATGCGAGATGCGTTTTTTTATTTGCCTGGAGGCACGTGAGAGTGTTTCCAGGCTCGGATGTCCTTTATCCGAGCCTCTGAACCTCTGAAACAGCAGTGGTTTAATTTTATTTTCTGTGGAAATGTGTTGGAAATCGTCTCATATCTTCCTCCGCGCATAAACGTGGAAGTGGGGACAGCGCACAGCGCACCGCTAAAGAGGAGGGAGCGGAGAGTTTGGCCACGCCCCCACCCGCTGCACTGGCCTGTCTCTGTTCTCCTCATTTGCGTTCAAGCAACAACGCCCATAATGGAGTGTTTGAAAGGGATGTTTTTGGCTCTGGCTGTGTTCACGAGGCTTTCTCATGCACTGAGTCTTAATTTTGAAGAGGGATTCGTTTGCAGTCTTGGGGAGCCATTAAGGCACCATATAAAAGCATCAAGAAGTACCATGTCATGGGATCTTTAATACTAAAGTTCACAAGAGTCATTTTTGCGTAATATTGAACCTTAACGCAACTACACATCACACATGTAACCCAGGGTTATTTTGCTGTTAAAAGTGTTATTTTATTTTTAAATTTGAAGGAAATGTAATGTTTTCACTAAGTTTTGTTTTTTCGTATGTACCGTGAACGCATCGCAGCACTGCGCGCGGCACCTCCCAGTCAGAGAGCGGGAGAAACTTCTTTTGCTTCTCCGAGAGACTGATGAGAAAAATAGCTCTGAAAAATGCAGTTTTGAGTGCTGAAAATGATCTAATTTAGCTGGAAGTGATGTGGTCGAGTCCTGTGATGTATTAAGCCAAGGAAAGTGAAAAGTTTTTTTGAAGATATCCTGGTGAGTGTTGTTAAACTTATGCATTTAACAAAGTTTTCCGATGTATGAATAAGTAGAGTGGATTATTCTGCATTTCAAACTCTAAACCAGTCAGGATATGCTATGTTTTTGGGAAATTTGATTGTTAAAAGCTGCTAATAAGATGTTAGCTGTGTTAGCTGTGGAAAAGTAAGCTAGCGCACCTGCACATGTGCGTTACATGTGAGTGAAGTTCCACACGTGTGTGTGGGGTGACGCTATGACCTTCATATAAGTTCAATATGTACATTTACTTTTTCGCTGGCAAACTATTGTGCTTTTATTTAATTTCCCAATATGAATGTATCGTTATTGACCAATATGAATGAACAATACGACAAATTATTTGATATTGATATGTTTTATTATTTTGGAATTATAGATGAAGTAATCTAGGGTAATAATTATTTTATTTTGCAAATTGAATACTTACACTGCACCCTTTTGTGCAGGCTGGTTTTTTTGTTGTTGCTGGTAGATTCTCCCAGGGACTGCAATCTGCGGACTGGATGCCATCTTGAGGACATTCTGGATCTGATGGTCTCCTACTTCCCTGGAGGGTGGTAGGACAACTTCGTTGAGGATTTTAAATTTTTTTGTTGTCTGAGATCTCACAAATTTTTTTTGGGTCAGGCCTGATACCGCAAAACTGATACCATAAAAAACTGATGCATAAAAAAAGGAAATTTCTAAGCAACTGAGCAATAAATTCCAAGTGCATTCAACTGAAATGGACAGTGTAAACAGGTGCGCTTTAACAAAAAGGAATGGACAATGTTGGACAATTGATTATTGAGACTGTCGAGGTATTTTTTTCCTTGTTAATGTTCAAAACCCATGGGTCATTCAATGCATGTGTTCAAGTGAATCATTGAAAGAACAATTGAAACTTGAAATACATGGTTCTCGTTACTAAGCATTTGTCGGTGTCTCTTTGTGGTTGGAGGTTTACTTTTTTTTCTCCAGAGGGAGGCGCCATTGCCAATCTCCTTATGAATCTAGGTAAATTGACCCCTTAATTGCATAAATTTAGATAATTGGATTCCTTTAGCAAGACCTGATTGATGTAAATATTAGTAGTTGACTACTCAGTTAAAAAGGGTGACACACACATACTGTAACTCGGTACCAAATGTCACTCAATGTTTATGGTTCAGTTTTTATAAAAATGTGTCGCGCTCGAACTGACCGATGATGACTTCACAGGACTTGACTGCCTGGGTGACCTCGTAGGCACAGCGCATCTCCGAGTGCGTGACCCCTCCGATGATAAAGATGATCAACCTGGCACCCCTCCGCTCGTCCTGGGAGCTGGACTTGTGCTTCTGACGGGCGCTGTTCAGACAGATGTGTGCAGTGAGATAAAACGGCCACTAGAGGGAACTCACGGCGCTTCATTTGTTACTGTATATAAGGTTCTATGCTGTTGTGGGGTTTGATGAGCTGAGGCAGGGCTGGACTGGGACAAAAAACGGCCCTGGCATTTTTGGCTCAGAACGGCCCCTCATAATTAGCGGAGCACAACAGACTAATTTATGTTTGTGTTCCCCAAAGTAATGTATTTTACTATTGCTTTGGGTGGTGATTTAAAAATTCTTCACTACACTGAATGGAGTAGACCACATTGCTTTGTTTGTGGCTCTGTGTTTTGTCCTTTGGTGGACCAGTTTTTGTCTTAATGTGTTTGTGGGTTTGAAATCGACTGGGATTTCATGTTGTCTGAAAATCCTTACATACAAATGATTATATCTATGTTTTTTGTAGGCGTGTCAAATCCTTTTGTAATGATCTTTCTGTTTGAAGAAGGTGGTTTCTCAAAAATAAATTTATGTTGTGCAAAACTATACAAATAACATACAATAAATATATAAGTAATATTCGGAAGTGGGCTTTTATGTGTGTGGAGTTATGTAGTGTTGACAGCCAATACTAGTCAGATGTACCACTGGACCAGCTCAGTCCATTTAAAATAACCTTTTGGCACAGAGGAGGGCTGCTGGGTTTAGAAAAAGGAAAACAATGAATGGTGATTTTTTTTCTGACAACTCCAAGAGCATTAACATTTGAGAGAAGACTGAAATATAAACTGATAAACTAATACAATAACCTAATTTCAGGACAGAGCTGGCCCTCCTGACCAGCTTATGAAGTCTCTTCCTGTGCTGCTCGGGGCCCAGCAGACGACAGCGTAGAGGAGAGCAGAGGCCACCACAGTGTCATAAAAAGTCTTGAGCAGAGGCCTGCACACTCCAGGTGAAACTCAGTCTAAATATGGAGGGTTTGTGTGCTAAACATGAGGTATGTTTGTGATGAGGAAACATAGAAAATAGTGTAATATTGACCCTTTAAATCTGTGATGTCCACCAATTCCTACAGTCCAGGAAACAATTGTTAAAATCAAAACAATAAATTTACCAAATCAGTACCATTAACACTGAAGATGTACAGCAGCACAGCTCTGATCTTGTCTGGGATACTGTACGGATGCAGTAACACAGGGAGCAGTGTCCTCATGGGGTCCTTCACTTTGACCCCCTCCACATCAGCGCCCACAGCCAGGTCCTGCCCATAAAAACCAGCAGATCAGAGACAGCCCAATGGTGGCACTAAGTTACATTTACTCTAATACATTCTCTTAAAGGTGTAATATGTAATTTCTTTTCATCTGATTGTTTCTGTGGATACGTCATTGCTCTGCCTGGAATGTTCCACAGTATGACATTAAACAGCTCTGCCTTACATTGCCTTACATGGGCTCCTGTTTATGGAATGCAGGCATCTTCTTCATCATTTGGGACAGGTTACTGATTATAATCTGTAAAATACAAGGAAATAAAAAGTTATAATTTTGTTTCTATCATTTCAACAATATTGGTTAATCAGTTTCACTATGAACAAAGTCTGGACTTCAGCTTTGTATCAGGCTGCTTCTTGCTGACAAATATTTCTTTCAGGATCTTTGGAAATAGTCTTTTTAATAGACAGAACAACAAATAGTAACACGGTTTAAAGCACACAAGAATCAGTTGTGTGCAGTGTTGGGCACGTTACTTTGAAAAAGTAATTAGTTACAGTTACTAGTTACTAACCCAAAAAAGTAACTGAGTTAGTAACTGAGTTACTACACTATAAAAGTAACTAGTTACCTAGGAAAGTAACTAATGCGTTACTTTTTTTTTTTTGTTAAAAAATGTCAAATAATTTGGATTTTTTTGACAGTGCATTATACAGCTTTTGCTGTTTGGCTGGCGTGGCTCCGTCACCGTGGCCTTCATTGTTAAAGGCACCGAGCATACGATTATCATCATGGGGCCTGCTGGGGGCCACTAGTTTAACAGAAGCGCGCGCCGTCGAGAGATGCTTCATTAAATTTGAGTTGCTTATATTGGATGTGGACAAAGTTTTTGACACAATGTGCACGTAACATGTACATTTTTACCTTTTACCTCGACGAGGTTAAAATACTGCCTATACTTCTGTCTTCGACTCGGGACTCGCCATCTGACACGGGGTGTGTGTATTATGTGTGCGCTACTACTGTGTGCTGGGATTGTGTGTAGATACCCGCCCACTGCCCACTGGGTGTCTCTGATTGGCTCAACATGAAATCTTACTCTGCTTTAGCCAATCATCATTACTTATCCCGCTCTTACCAAAGGGAGAAAAAAAATTCCCCTGTGCCTATGCGAGTCACACACATGATGCCAGTTTCAGTAGGTTCAGTAACACGCGGTAATAGTGTGTTGGTCCCGGTAACGGCGTTATAACGATAGATAGTATGAAAGTGGCGTGTGCATGAGTGTTGGAGGTGGTCGGAGGGGCCGATGGCGCAGATTGGCAGCCTCGCTTCCGTCAGTCTGCCCCAGGGCAGCTGTGGCTACAGAAAAGTAGCTTACCACCACCAAGTGTGGAGTGAATGAACAATGAACTGTAAAGCGATTTGAGTGTCATGAAAAGTGCTATATAAATCCAATGAATTATTATTATTATAAAGTAACTCGTTAGATTAACAGTTAGTAACGGCGTTTATTTTAATGCCGTTATTCCCATCACTGCAACAGACTCAAAAATAGCTTCTTCCCAAGGGCCATAACCACTTTGAACACTCACATGCACTGACTTACCCCATATTCCTATCCCCCTGCTCTCCTCCCATCCACGCATTGTGCAATTACATGACACAGTGCAATATATCTTGTTGGACAATATTTATTACAGTGTAATAATATAGTTTTTGAAGCATATCCACCTGGGCAATATTTATTACTGTGTAACGCGGCCGGATCTAGAAATGGGCAGGGGTGGGCAGGGGTGGGCAATTCCCACCCAAAATGTTCTCCTGCCCACCCAATTTTTGGCGCTTGGTCCGCTCCGCGTCCCGCTGCCTGCATGAACACGCTGCACAGTGCTCCTCTGCAGCCGCGTAGCAGGCTCCACGTGAAAGCCCAGTGGAAGCAGCCCGCTGTCCGGCCCGTGTGCTCCGGTTCTCGGTGTGTGTGCGTGTGTGCGCGACTGTGCGTGTGTGTGAGTGAAATGTTTTCCCCGATCAATTCATTTTTTTATCATTTCATATCACGGAGCTCCGCGTCAAGCCGCATGTACCACGCACCGCGCGCACATCCGCCTCCACAATAAAAGTGCGAGTTTTGTTTTTCTAGCACACCGGGAACAGAAAGTAGATGCTTCAGTGCTGACAAGTGTGACGAGTCCATAGCCATTTTTGTAGCTGTTTAGAAAAGGAGTCATAGTTGGGTTGATTTTTGATGTGGTCTGGGAGTTGGTTCCATTGTTTTATTGCATTGTAGGAAAAGGCTGACTGTCCAAAAGCAGTTTTTCTTTTTGGGATGGCACACTGCCCCCTGGTGGAGGCCCGTGCGATTCTGAAGGGACCAGGGGGGACCTCCTCCTCCGGTAAGCCCTCGGCCCTGAGACCAGGGGGCCATCGCTCGGCGGCCACTCTGCCGGGAGCAGCGGCTCGGCTCTCGGCCGAGCAACTCATACTTACCTGGCAGGGGCGATACCATGATCACTAAGGTGGTTCACCCAGGGCAAGGCTTGTCCATTGCACTCGGGATGTCTGCTGACCCCTGTGAATTCCCCAAATGTGGGAATCTCAACTACATAATTTCTGGTAGTGGGGGACTGCGTCCGCGCTCTCCCCTGATTTCGTGTCTAAAGAAATGTCTTTTTCCTACCCTCTCCTTTCTCTGCCCTGGGGAAGGTTTCCCAGGCCCCCTTTCTGTTAGCTTTTTCCCTAACTCCTCTGGCTGCGTGTTAGTCAGATTGTGCGCCGCCTTTATTTGCTTGCTTACTTGCTCGCTCGCATGCATGCATGCATGCATGCTTGTTTGCTTGCTTGCGTGCGTGCGTGCTTGCTTGTTTGTTTGTTTGTTCTTTCTGCAGCTTCCCAGAAGCCCCTGTCCTTCACTTGCTGCCGAGAAGGCTGAGCTGCGCAGGATTCCAAGCTCTGCCTCTCTGTCTGCACAGCTCATGAGCCCCGCCCACCCACAGCTGGCTGCAGGCAGGTGCTGCTGGAACCATTGGCTGGAGGGTGCGTCGGGGCAATGCTCACACCTCCCAGGACCCATTATGGGCATCGCTTCTTGGCCTTTTGGCTAAGATCAAGTGTAGTCTATAGCTGCACTTGGCTGCTTGCCTCAGACCAGACAGCGATCACCTCTGAGCTTCTGACGGTGTTAGCCTTTGTGGCTTCTACCTAGGGCCTCTGGGGATATATTGTCTTTTTTTGGTTTGTTTTATTTTGTTGTTGTTTTTTGTCTTTGTCCCCCCTTTTTTTTCTTACAGCACCTTACCTGCAAGTTTTGCACACTGCGCACCTCTGCACTTTAAAAGTAAGTAGACACCTTACTTGGTTTTAGTTTTGCATTTATTTATTGTTTTTAGCGGTTTTAACTGGTTTTAGACAGTGTTTTAATTTTGGTTATAGCTGTGGGTGCCTCCAAAATGTCAGCCTCCCATGCCGGCAGGAGGAGGCACCACAGCGTCCGCTTCATTTTAAAGGAAGTCAATGGGAAAGTGCCACAATTTTCCCATCTGGACTTTTCGAGACACCTTGTCCAGAAGGTGCTTTCATTTAAACCTGATGACCTGAACTGTATTCTGTCTCTGCCCTTCAACAGAGGGTTTGATGTGAGCTTTAGAACCGTCTGCTAAATGAGTTCTGGACAAGGTATGGAAAAGTGAAGCCCCAGTTTTCAGCATTCATTGTTGAGAACCTCACTGACAATTCATTGAAACATGATGTCAGGATGTTCAATGAAAGGGTGAGTGCTGAGGATATCTGTTTATGGCTGGGGAGATACTGCACGGTGAAGGGCCAGGCTATCAAGGTAAGAGATGTTGACGGCATTTGGACCGGCAGCTGGAGGGTTCCTGTCCAGCAATGGCAGGACCCCCAGGGCTACCAAGGCCTGAAACACCTGCCTAATATGATTGTCCTGGGAGAAAACCGTGGCTACATACATTACCAGGGACAACCCAAGCTCTGCCGGCGGTGTGGAGAGCAAGGGCACTTGGTGGATGCTTGCACTCAAGTGGTCTGTGGTAAATGTAGAGAAATTGGTCACACTTTTGATGAGTGTACCAATGGCAGAAGTTGCAATTTATGTGGGGATTCTGACCATCTGTTCAGGAGCTGCCCCAAGTCTTTTGCCAACAGATTGAAGGCTGGAAAAATGGAAAGTGGACAAAATGGAGGGAAAACTAACGAGGTAATTGGAGAGATGGGGCAAGAAATTTCAAATCTCCCGCCAAAACCCCTGATTGGAGGAGAGGAGCTGGGTGAGGTGGGGGAGGAGCCTGCGGAGGCTCCTCCCACACAGGAGGAGGAGGGGGAGCCCAGGGGGCCCCTCCCACAACACAGGAGGGGGGCAGGGGCCTGCGGAGGCCCCTCCCACCCCAGAGGGGGGGGTTGCAGATACCCCTCTCACCCCAGAGGGGGGCTCTGCAGAGGCCTCTCCCCCCCAGGAGGAGGCGGTGATCCTCTCCTCAGAAACCGACCCAGAGATGGAGTCGGTGGAAGTTATGGGGGGAGGTCACCCCCTCGGCTCCCTCCTCGATAAAGCCATGCACCCCAAGAGACCTCTGTCTGAGTCGTCTTCTGAGAGTAATTTACTCAGAAAAGAGGGGGAGAGTCCGGACTCTCTCAGACAGTGACTCTGTGGAGGAGACCCGGATCTTCCCCTCCGACTCCCCCAACGAGGTCTCGTTCCTCTCAATAAACCTGAGATCAACTCTGCGGCAAATGCCAATTAGAAAGAAGAGCCTAAAGCCCCTTCCCCCTCACCCTCGAGGAGGAAGGCAGAGGCGAGTTCACAAGGTCCACCCTAACGGCCTTTTTTTCCAACTGTATTTTAAACTGGTTTTATTATTTTTAATGTCATTTTAGTTTTTAAATGTCGTACCTGTTTTTAACCATACTCATGGCGATAACACTCTCCACCATCAATGTGAGGAGTGTGAAGTCTAGAGTTAGAGCTTAAAGTATTTTATCTCATCTTAATTCTTAACTCAGATTTGTTTTTATTACAAGAATGTGCACTGCCGTTTTTAAAACATTACAAGGACTGGGAGGAGATGTGGCCACACCCGTCGTTATGGAGCGGTTCAAACGAGAATAAAAACGACGGGGTGGCCATTTTAATCAAGAACCCCCTGGTGACGGTAAAGGGCAGCACTGTGGTGAGAGACGGACGGGCACTTTTAATACACCTGAGTTTTATGGGACGGGATTTTAAGCTCTTTTCTCAGATCACCTGATGCTTTCCTGCACGCTTTCACTTTTTTCGGGTGTGACCGTAGGAAGTGGTCTTTGGAAACTCAACTGCTCCCTGTTAAAGGACACTGACGTAGTCCGTCAGTACAGGGAGCAGTACAAAGAGTGGCAGACCCTTCAAGACTTGCATGAAACACGAGCACACTGGTGGGAGAGGGGGAGGTCCTTTTATTTACAATTTTAAAAAAATAAAAGTATAGTGCATCTTTCTCCTTCTTCAATTTCTTTTTCTTTCGCTCTTAAGATCACCCCTTTACGTTTAATTTCAGATATGGCCAACATCTCCTTTTTAATTTGCTTTATTTCTTCGTTAAAATTAAAACCGTTTTGTAAAAGGTTAAAATATCTTTAAGCGTTTCTGCAGTCCCAACATGCGGCGATTCTCCTTTTATTTTTCTTTCCCTGCCCTTCTAAAAAAGGTTTTAGTCCTAGCTTTTACCATCTCCCACCAGTGTGCTCGTGTTTTGTGCAAGTCTTGAATCTTTTTCTTTCTTAAAAAGGAACCCATCCAGAATCTTGTAAAAGCTGTCGTTTTTGGGTTTCCGGATGGGCCCTTGCAAAGTGCAGAGCTGTGTATTTTGCTCCCAGGAAGACGCCTTTCCCTCCTTTCTCCTTTGGTTTCTTGACGACTTCCCCCCTCAGCCTCTCCCACTTTGATCCCCATAAAAAATAAAAACTGGCCCTCTCCAAAGATAAAATCACAGGCCTGGGCGGCATAAAAACAGAGGAAATCAATAAAAACAGGGGTAAAATCACAGCCTTGATAATTAAAACCTTCCCTTCCATCGTCAGTCCTCTAAGTGTCCAAAACCCCAGTCTTTGTCTGACTTTCCCTAGGACGTCGCCCCAATTTTGACTCCCACCCCCCTCCCGGTCGAACCTGATTCCCAGTATCTTTTGTCCTTGGGTCACAGTGAGGGGGAGTCCGGCAGTCTCGTCGGGGGTCCACGGTCCATAAAATTGGGCTTGGGTCTTGGCTCTGTTGAGCCTCGACCCAGAGGCCAGTCCAAACCAGTCAGTCAAGTCCAGAGTCCTGCTAACAGATAAAAGGTCAGTACATAAAACATTCACGTCGTCCATGTATAAAACGCACTTGGCGGTGAGCCCCCCCCCACCCGGGATGCCCACCCCCCTGATTCGTTCGTCCCTTCTCAAGAGCTGTGCCAGAGGTTCGATGCAGAGAATGTAGAGGAGGGCCGATAACGGACAGCCCTGACGGACACCGCAGTTGATTTGCACTGCTTTTGTAAGATGCCCGTTAACAATAAATCTGCTGCTGATCCCTCGGTATAGCAGTCCCACCCACTCTATAAACCTATCAGGTAAACCCACTTTTCGCAGTACCTCAAAGAGGTACTGGTGCGAGACCCGATCGAAGGCTTTCTCAAAGTCTAAATTTAGGACTACTAGCCGAATGTTTCTGTCTCTCGCGTAACAGATGGTGTCTCGGATCAGTACGAGGCTGTCGGTGATCTTCCTCCCCGGAACGGCACAGCTTTGATCCGGGTGAATCAATCCCTCTAAAAACAAGGACAGACGTGAGGCTAAAATTTTGCTAAAAAGTTTACAGTCCAGATTTAAAAGGGTTATCGGTCTCCAGTTGGTCAAGTCAGTCTTGTCTTTGTCCTTGGGAAGGAGAGTCACTATCCCTAGTCTGAAACTGTCAGGTAGTCGCCCTAGTCTTTCAAAGTCCTTAAAAAGAGCCAATAAATCTGGTGCTAAAATATCCCAAAATGTTTGATAAAATTCCACCGGGAGCCCGTCGGCCCCCGGGGATTTGCCCCTTTTAAAACTGTTAAAATTTTTCGTCAGTTCTAAAAGGTTAAAATCTTGGGATAAAAGCACGGTGTCTGTTAAAAAGTTTTCAAAGGACTTTAAAATTTCATTTAAAATACTGGTATTAATTTCTTTTTTTCCATAGAGTTTTTCATAAAACCTTTCTATTTCTTTTATCTCTTCTGTTTTCTCTGTTATATTTCCGTCTTCATTTTTAAGAGTTAAAAAGGTTTTGGTTTTATTTAAAATCTTTTTAAAAAAGTACCTTGTACATTTTTCTCCCTCTTCTACTTTTTCCTTTGCTCTTAAAATAATACCTTTGCTTTTTATTTCCGCTAGGGTCGACATTTCCTTTTTTATTTGTTTTATTTCTTCACTGAAGTTAAAACCATTTTGTAAAAGATTAAAATATCTTTGTAATCGTTTCTGCAGTCCCAACATGCGGCTACTCTCCTTTTCCTTTTTCTTTTTCCCCGCCCTTCTAAAAAAGGTTTTAGTCCTAGCTTTGACCATCTCCCACCAGTGTGCTCGTGTTTCATGCAAGTCTTGAAGGGTCTGCCACTCTTTGTACTGCTCCCTGTACTGACGGACTACGTCAGCGTCCTTTAACAGGGAGCAGTTGAGTTTCCACAGACCACTTCCTACGGTCACACCCGAAGAAAGTGAAAGCGTGCAGGAAAGCATCAGGTGATCTGAGAAGAAAACAGGGGTCAATGTAGCATCAGTGGGCGGGCAATCCCTGGTAAAAACGTAGTCGATGCGAGAGGCTCTGGTGCCGTCACCACTGAACCAGGTGAAGCCCTCCTCTCTAGGATGCACGTTTTTAAAACAGTCATGTAGTTTAAAATCCCTACATAAATCCTGCAATAAAAACAATGTTTTATCTAATTTAAAATCCCCTGATCTTCTTCTACTTTTTCTTTTGCTCTTAAAATAATACCTTTGCTTTCTATTTCCGCTAGGGTCGACATTTCCTTTTTTATTTGTTTTATTTCTTCACTGAAATTAAAACCATTTTGTAAAAGATTAAAATATCTTTGTAGACGCTTCTGCAGTCCCAACATGCGGCTACTCTCCTTTTTCTTTTTCCCCGCACTTCTAAAAAAGGTTTTAGTCCTAGCTTTTACCATCTCCCACCAGTGTGCTCGTGTTTCGTGCAAGTCTTGAATCTTTTTCTTTCTTAAAAAGGAACCCATCCAGAATCGTGCAAAAGATGTTTTTGGGTTTCCGGATGGGCCCTTGGAAAGTGCAATGTGCAAGGCTGTGTATTTGGCTCCTAGGAAGAGGGGGAGGTCCCATCGATTTTACCCATCGATCTAAAAGTTCCAGTGTCTTTTAACCTGCCTAAGTTTTATGCTTTTATTCCCACCTTTTTAAAGCATTTTAACCTAGAGCAGGAGGAGGTGCAGGTTTTAACTAACCACCGTTTTTTAATCTCTGTTGTGCAGGAGCGGGAAGCAGTGAGCCCAGTGCGCGGGCTGGCGCTAGGCGAGCCCTCCACGGTTTGGCGCAACGTGAACCATCCTGCTCTCCCAAACAGACTCCGGGACCTGTCCTGGCTGGTGGCTCACGAGGTCCTCCCGGTCAGGTCCGTGATGCACTCCCGGAGCTTGTCTCGGTGCGCTACCTGCCCCCGGCCGGGTTGTGGCGCGCCCGAGTCGGTGCGGCATTTGCTCTGGGAGTGCAGTGCCGCAGTAGACCAGTGGGCGACAGCCGGCTCCTTGCAATTCCCGTACCTACCAGCAGGGGAGGTCCTTACAGCACAGCTGGTGCTGTACGGGGTGGGCCTCAGTCCGACAATATCAAAAGAGGACTTTGCGAGGATTTGGCTCACCCTAGCCGCCATCAAAGACGCCATGTGGACCTCCAGAAACCTGCTGGTAGGAAGGCACATGCAGATCCCCCCCGTGGCTGTGATCCGGAAGGCAGCAGCTACAGTCCGAGAGGCTGTAGCTGCAGGCGGCGGGCCCTAGGACACAGCCACAAAGAAGAATCGCCTCTGTGCTCATTCGGATGAAGGTGACCGAAGCCTTAACTCGAAGGTCGGAGCCGCAGCGGCCTGGCTCTCCGGGAGCGGTCGGTGGGAAGGAGCATCGGGGAGGATCTCCTCTGAGCACGACAGGTTCCCGAGAGACCAAATGTTTGGGAGAGTGGGATGAGTTGTTCTTGATAAGGACTCACCCCGCTCCTGCACAAAGAGGGCTTTTATCTACCGCACCCTCTTTTAATGGACACTTTTATTGACACACCTTTTATGGACATTGTTTTTTACACAATTTTAACACGCAACGGTTTTAGCATTCACTCTGGTTTTTACTGCTTTTATTGTTGATGTGTTGAAATGTGTTTTATAGAGAAAATTTTAACAATGTCTGTTTTGAACTGAACTGAAATGTGAAGAAATGTATATATGTATGTGTGTCAATAAACTTTTTTCGAAAGAAAAAAAAATCTGTTCTTATCAGTTTAATATCTGATACGTCCCCTACCCGGGGACCATATATTAAATTGATTTTTGGACAAGGGAGACGGAATGTGGGGCTTGCTCCGTCCACTCCACGCATCGACCTGGTATTGCAGTATCTCTGGGAACGGTGCACCTTCATTCTCAAGTAAACAAACAAACAAACTGTCCATCATGTCTTCTCGCTTTTGTATCTTTCCTTGTCCTATCTTTTCCCAGTTGTTCCCCGTTTTTTGTTCTTTCTCTTTTCCCACTCCTGCCCAGTTTTTCCTGCCTTCCTTCCTTCCTACCTACCTACCTACCTTCCTACCTACCTACCTACCTACCTACCTACCTACCTACCTACCTACCTACCTACCTACCTACCTACCTACCTTCCTTCCTTCCTTCCTTCCTTCCTTCCTTCCTTCCTTCCTTCCTGTAGCCAACTGGTCCATATGTGGGTGTGCGTGTTGTTTTTGTTTCCTCCTTTCCTTGATTTTTAACCAATTGCTGCTGGTCTCAGTTGGGAAGGATCTGGCACTTAGTTAGTGAAGCAGACCCCCAAGGCACTGCACCCGCCTTGTGCAAATGAGTTGCGGCCTACGGGAAAAGAGTACTTTGCCCACGACAGGGCCTCGCGGGGCCCAGCTTGCCGGACAGCGTGCGTCCCTCCAAACCGACACTCTTGTTTCTCTTCAGATCGTACAAATCTTTCGCCTTTTACTAAAGATTTCCGTGGAGGGGAACAACAAGAGATTATGTCAATTTTTTGATGCCCAGTTTTACGACAGGGCTTTGTGCATTTGTCTAAAGTAACCTTCCTCTGGCACCATCAATACACCTTGGGCTGATTTTGATGGCCCTTAAGTCACATTATGCTCATAAAAGAGAGATGTACTGCACCAGATTCTAGCTAAACAGCTAGTTTCCATCTGCTGAAGAACAATAATAAATGATACAATAAAATTTACACATTTTACAATATAAAAAGCACACATTGAGAAGCTCACATACAACATTCACATCACAATATTAAAGAGTAAACTTATGAATACATTGTTAAAAGTTAAAACATGACATATTTTAAAACATAGCACACCGGGACCAGAAAGTAGATGCTTCAGTGCTGGCATTTTTGTAGCTGTTTGTAAAAGGAGTCATAGTTGGGTTGATTTTTGATGTGGTCTGGGAGTTGGTTCCATTGTTTTATTGCATTGTAGGAAAAGGCTGACTGTCCAAAAGCAGTTTTTCCTTTTTGGGATGGCACACTGCCCCCTGGTGGAGGCCGGTGCGATTCTGAAGGGACCAGGGGGGACCTCCTCCTCCGGTAAGCCCTCGGCCCTGAGAGCAGGGGGCCATCGCTCGGCGGCCACTCTGCCGGGAGCAGCGGCTCGGCTCTCGGCCGAGCAACTCATACTTACCTGGCAGGGGCGATACCATGATCACTAAGGTGGTTCACCCAGGGCGAGGCTCGTCCATTGCACTCGGGATGTCTGCTGACCCCTGTGAATTCCCCAAATGTGGGAATCTCAACTGCATAATTTCTGGTAGTGGGGGACTGCGTCCGCGCTCTCCCCTGATTTCGTGTCTAAAGAAATGTCTTTTTCCTGCCCTCTCCTTTCTCTGCCCTGGGGAAGGTTTCCCAGGCCCCCTTTCTGTTAGCTTTTTCCCTAACTCGTCTGGCTGCGTGTTAGTCCGATTGTGCGTCGGCTTTATTTGCTTGCTTACTTGCTCGCTCGCTCGCATGCATGCATGCATGCATGCTTGTTTGCTAGCTTGCGTGCGCGCGTGCTTGCTTGTTTGTTTGTTTGTTTGTTCTTTTTGCAGCTTCCCGGAAGCCCCTGCCCTTCACTTGCTGCCGAGAAGGCTGAGCTGCGCAGGATTCCAAGCTCCGCCTCTCTGTCTGCACAGCTCATGAGCCCCGCCCACCCACAGCTGGCTGCAGGCAGGTGCTGCTGGAACCATTGGCTGCAGGGTGCGTCGGGGAAACGCTCGCACCTCCCCGGACCCATTACGGGCATCGCTTCTCGGCCTTTTGGCTAAGATCAAGTGTAGTTTGTAGCTCCACTTGACTGTTTGCCTCAGACCAGACAGCGATCGCCTCCGAGGTTCCGACGGTGTTAGCCTTTGTGGCTTTCACCTAGGGCCTCGGGGGATATATTGTCCTTTTTGGTTTGTTCTGTTATTGTTTTTTGTCTTTGTCCCCCCCTTTTTAGCGAATTTGCACACTGAGCACCTCCGCACTTTAAAAGTAAGTAGACACCTTACTTGGTTTTAATTTGCACTAATTTATTGTTTTTTAACTGGTTTTAGACAGTGTTTTAGCGTTTTAAATTTTAGTTTTTAGCTGTGGGTGCCTCCAAAATGTCGGCCTCCCATGCCGGCAGGAGGAGGCACCACAGCGTTCGCTTCACCTTGAAAGAAGTAAAAGGGAAAGTGCTACAATTTTCCCGTTTAGACTTCTCGAGACACCTTGTCCAGAAGGTGCTCGCATTCAAACCGGACGACCTGAATTGTATTCTGTCTCTGCCCTTCAACAGAGGGTTTGATGTTAGCTTTCGTACAGTCCTTCTGTTGAAGGAATTCTGGGCAAGGTATGAAAAGGTGAAGCCCCGGTTTTCAGCATTCATTGTTGAGAACTTGACTGACAATTCACTGAAACATGTGATTGTCAGAATGTTCAATGAAACGGTGAGTGCTGAGGATATCTGTTTATGGCTGGGAAGATATTGCACGGTGAAGGGCCAGGCTATCAAGGTAAGAGATGTGGATGGCATTTGGACCGGCAGCTGGAGGGTTCCTGTCCAGCAATGGCAGGACCCCCAGGGCTACCAAGGCCTGAAACACTTGCCTAGTATGATTGTCCTGGGAGAAAACCGTGGCTATATACACTACCAGGGACAACCCAAGCTCTGCCGGCGGTGTGGAGAGCATGGGCACTTGGTGGATGCTTGCACTCAAGTGGTCTGTGGGAAGTGTAGAGAAATTGGTCACACTTTTGATGAGTGTACCAATGGCAGAAGTTGTAACTTGTGTGGGGATTCTGACCACCTGTTCAGAAGCTGCCCCAAGTCTTTTGCCAACAGATTGAAGGCTGGAAAAATGGAAAGTGGACAAAATGGAGGGAAAAGTAACGAGGTAATTGGAGAAGTGGGGCAAGAAATTTCAAATCTCCCGCCAAAACCCCTGATTGGAGGAGAGGAGCAGGGTGAGGCGGGGGAGGGGGAGGAGCCTGCGGAGGCTCCTCCCACACAGGAGGAGGAAGAGGGAGCCCAGGGGCCTGCGGAGGCCCCTCCCACACAGGAGGAGGAGGGGGGAACCCAGGGGCCTGCGGAGGCCCCTCCCACCCCAGAGGGGGGGGTTGCAGATACCCCCCTCACCCCAGAGGGGGGCTCTGCAGAGGCCTCTCCCCCCCAGGAGGAGGGGGTGATCCTCTCCTCAGAAACCGACCCAGAGATGGAGTCGGTGGAAGTTATGGGAGGAGGTCACCCCCACGGCTCCCTCCTCGACAAAGCCATGCACCCCAAGAGACCTCTGTCTGAGTCGTCTTCTGAGAGTAATTTACTCTCAGAGAAGAGGGGGAGAGTCCGGACTCTCTCAGACAGTGACTCTGTGGAGGAGACCCGGATCTTCCCCTCCGACTCCCCCAACGAGGTCTCGTTCCTCTCTATAAACCTCAGATCAACTCCGGTGCAAATGCCAATTAGGAAGAGGAGGAACAAGCCTAAAGCCCCTTCCCCCTCACCCTCGAGGAGGAAGGCAGAGGCGAGTTCACAAGGTCCACCCTAACGGCCTTTTTTTTAACTGTATTTTAAACTGGTTTTATTGTTTTAATGTAATTTTAGTTTTTTAAATGTCGTACCTGTTTTTAACCATACTCATGGCGATAACACTCTCCACCATCAATGTGAGGAGTGTGAAGTCTAGAGTTAGAGCTCAAAGTATTTTATCCCATCTTAATTCTTTTAACTCAGATTTGTTTTTATTACAAGAATGTGCACTGCCGTTTTTAAAACATTACAGGGACTGGGAGGAGATGTGGCCACACCCGTCGTTATGGAGCGGTTCAAACGAGAATAAAAACGACGGGGTGGCCATTTTAATCAAGAACCCCCTGGTGACGGTAAAGGGCAGCACTGTGGTGAGAGACGGACGGGCACTTTTAATACACCTGAGTTTTATGGGACGGGATTTTAAGCTCTTAAATATTTATGGTTTTAATGACAAGCACGACAGGTATGACCTTTTAGAAGATCTGCAGTCCCACATGCTGGGCAGAACTCCCTTTATTTTAGCAGGTGATTTTAATTGTATTTTATCGAGAAAAGATAGAAACAGATCAGGGGATTTTAAATTAGATAAAACATCGTTTTTATTGCAGGATTTATGTAGGGATTTTAAACTACATGACTGTTTTAAAAACGTGCATCCTAGAGAGGAGGGCTTCACCTGGTTCAGTGGTGACGGCACCAGAGCCTCTCGCATTGACTACGTTTTTACCAGGGATTGCCCACCCACTGATGCTACATTGACCCCTGTTTTCTTCTCAGATCACCTGATGCTTTCCTGCACGCTTTCACTTTCTTCGGGTGTGACCGTAGGAAGTGGTCTGTGGAAACTCAACTGCTCCCTGTTAAAGGACGCTGACGTAGTCCGTCAGTACAGGGAGCAGTACAAAGAGTGGCAGACCCTTCAAGACTTGCATGAAACACGAGCACACTGGTGGGAGATGGTCAAAGCTAGGACTAAAACCTTTTTTAGAAGGGCGGGGAAAAAGAAAAAGGAAAAGGAGAGTAGCCGCATGTTGGGACTGCAGAAACGATTACAAAGATATTTTAACCTTTTACAAAATGGTTTTAACTTTAGTGAAGAAATAAAACAAATAAAAAAGGAAATGTCGATCCTAGCGGAAATAAAAAGCAAAGGTATTATTTTAAGAGCAAAAGAAAAAGAAGTAGAAGAGGGAGAAAAATGTACGCGGTACTTTTTTAAAAAGATTTTAAATAAAACCAAAACCTTTTTAACTCTAAAAAATGAAGAAGGAAATATAACAGAGAAAACAGAAGAGATAAAAGAAATAGTAGAAAGGTTTTATGAAAAACTCTATGAAAGAAAAGAAATTGATACCCGTATTTTAAATGAAATTTTAAAGTCCTTTGAAAACTTTTTAACAGACACCGTGCTTTTATCCCAAGATTTTAACCTTTTAGAACTGACAAAAAATTTTAACAGTTTTAAAAGGGGCAAATCCCCGGGGGCCGACGGGCTCCCGGTGGAATTTTATCAAACTTTTTGGGATATTTTAGCACCAGACTTATTGGCTGTTTTTAAGGACTTTGAAAGACTAGGGCGACTACCTGACAGTTTTAGAGTAGGGATAGTGACTCTCCTTCCCAAGGACAAAGACAAGACGGACTTGACGAACTGGAGACCTATCACTCTTTTAAATTTTGATTGTAAACTTTTTAGCAAAATTTTATCCTCACGTCTGTCCTTGTTTTTAGAGGGATTGATTCACCCGGATCAAAGCTGTGCCGTTCCGGGGAGGAAGATCACCGACAGCCTCGTACTGATCCGAGACACCATCTGTTACGCGAGAGACAGAAACATTCGGCTAGTAGTCCTAAATTTAGACTTTGAGAAAGCCTTCGATCGGGTCTCGCACCAGTACCTCTTTGAGGTACTGCGAAAAGTGGGTTTACCTGATAGGTTTATAGAGTGGGTGGGACTGCTATACCGAGGGATCAGCAGCAGATTTATTGTTAACGGGCATCTTACAAAAGCAGTGCAAATCAACTGCGGTGTCCGTCAGGGCTGTCCGTTATCGGCCCTCCTCTACATTCTCTGCATCGAACCTCTGGCACAGCTCTTGAGAAGGGACGAACGAATCAGGGGGGTGGGCATCCCGGGTGGGGGGGGGCTCACCGCCAAGTGCGTTTTATACATGGACGACGTGAATGTTTTATGTACTGACCTTTTATCTGTTAGCAGGACTCTGGACTTGACTGACTGGTTTGGACTGGCCTCTGGGTCGAGGCTCAACAGAGCCAAGACCCAAGCCCAATTTTATGGACCGTGGACCCCCGACGAGACTGCCGGACTCCCCCTCACTGTGACCCAAGGACAAAAAATACTGGGAATCAGGTTCGACCGGGAGGGGGGTGGGAGTCAAAATTGGGGCGACGTCCTAGGGAAAGTCAGACAAAGACTGGGGTTTTGGACACTTAGAGGACTGACGATGGAAGGGAAGGTTTTAATCATCAAGGCCGTGATTTTACCCCTGTTTTTATTGATCTCCTCTGTTTTTATGCCGCCCAGGCCCGTGATTTTATCCTTGGAGAGGGCCACTTTTTATTTTTTATGGGGATCAAAGTGGGAGAGGCTGCGGAGGGAAGTCATAAAAAAACCGAAGGAGAAAGGAGGAAAAGGCGTCCCGGACCTCCCCCTCTTCCTAGGGGCAAAATATACAGCGCTGCACGTTGCACTTTCCAAGGGCCCATCCGGAAACCCGAAAACGACAGCTTTTACAAGATTCTGGATGGGTTCCTTTTTAAGAAGGAAAAAGATTTTACCCATCGATTTAAAAGTTCCAGTGTCTTTTAACCTGCCTAAGTTTTATGCTTTTATTCCCACCTTTTTAAAGCATTTTAACCTAGAGCAGGAGGAGGTGCAGGTTTTAACTAACCACCGTTTTTTAATCTCTGTTGTGCAGGAGCGGGAAGCAGTGAGCCCAGTGCGCGGGCTGGCGCTAGGCGAGCCCTCCACGGTTTGGCGCAACGTGAACCATCCTGCTCTCCCAAACAGACTCCGGGACCTGTCCTGGCTGGTGGCTCACGAGGTCCTCCCGGTCAGGTCCGTGATGCACTCCCGGAGCTTGTCTCGGTGCGCTACCTGCCCCCGGCCGGGTTGTGGCGCGCCCGAGTCGGTGCGGCATTTGCTCTGGGAGTGCAGTGCCGCAGTAGACCAGTGGGCGACAGCCGGCTCCTTGCAATTCCCGTACCTACCAGCAGGGGAGGTCCTTACAGCACAGCTGGTGCTGTACGGGGTGGGCCTCAGTCCGACAACATCAAAAGAGGACTTTGCGAGGATTTGGCTCACCCTAGCCGCCATCAAAGACGCCATGTGGACCTCCAGAAACCTGCTGGTAGGAAGGCACATGCAGATCCCCCCCGTGGCTGTGATCCGGAAGGCAGCAGCTACAGTCCGAGAGGCTGTAGCTGCAGGCGGCGGGCCCTAGGACACAGCCACAAAGAAGAATCGCCTCTGTGCTCATTCGGATGAAGGTGACCGAAGCCTTAACTCGAAGGTCGGAGCCGCAGCGGCCTGGCTCTCCGGGAGCGGTCGGTGGGAAGGAGCATCGGGGAGGATCTCCTCTGAGCACGACAGGTTCCCGAGAGACCAAATGTTTGGGAGAGTGGGATGAGTTGTTCTTGATAAGGACTCACCCCGCTCCTGCACAAAGAGGGCTTTTATCTACCGCACCCTCTTTTAATGGACACTTTTATTGACACACCTTTTATGGACATTGTTTTTTACACAATTTTAACACGCAACGGTTTTAGCATTCACTCTGGTTTTTACTGCTCTTATTGTTGATGTGTTGAAATGTGTTTTATAGAGAAAATTTTAACAATGTCTGTTTTGAACTGAACTGAAATGTGAAGAAATGTATATATGTATGTGTGTCAATAAACTTTTTTCGAAAGAAAAATCTGTTCTTATCAGTTTAATATCTGATACGTCCCCTACCCGGGGACCATATATTAAATTGATTTTTGGACAAGGGAGACGGAATGTGGGGCTTGCTCCGTCCACTCCACGCATCGACCTGGTATTGCAGTATCTCTGGGAACGGTGCACCTTCATTCTCAAGTAAACAAACAAACAAACTGTCCATCATGTCTTCTCGCTTTTGTATCTTTCCTTGTCCTATCTTTTCCCAGTTGTTCCCCGTTTTTTGTTCTTTCTCTTTTCCCACTCCTGCCCAGTTTTTCCTGCCTTCCTTCCTTCCTACCTACCTACCTACCTACCTTCCTTCCTTCCTACCTACCTACCTACCTACCTACCTACCTACCTACCTACCTACCTACCTACCTACCTACCTACCTTCCTTCCTTCCTTCCTTCCTTCCTTCCTTCCTTCCTGTAGCCAACTGGTCCATATGTGGGTGTGCGTGTTGTTTTTGTTTCCTCCTTTCCTTGATTTTTAACCAATTGCTGCTGGTCTCAGTTGGGAAGGATCTGGCACTTAGTTAGTGAAGCAGACCCCCAAGGCACTGCACCCGCCTTGTGCAAATGAGTTGCGGCCTACGGGAAAAGAGTACTTTGCCCACGACAGGGCCTCGCGGGGCCCAGCTTGCCGGACAGCGTGCGTCCCTCCAAACCGACACTCTTGTTTCTCTTCAGATCGTACAAATCTTTCGCCTTTTACTAAAGATTTCCGTGGAGGGGAACAACAAGAGATTATGTCAATTTTTTGATGCCCAGTTTTACGACAGGGCTTTGTGCATTTGTCTAAAGTAACCTTCCTCTGGCACCATCAATACACCTTGGGCTGATTTTGATGGCCCTTAAGTCACATTATGCTCATAAAAGAGAGATGTACTGCACCAGATTCTAGCTAAACAGCTAGTTTCCATCTGCAGTAGCTGAAGAACAATAATAAATGATACAATACAATTTACACATTTTACAATATAAAAAGCACACATTGAGAAGCTCACATACAACATTCACATCACAATATTAAAGAGTAAACTTATGAATACATTGTTAAAAGTTGAAACATGACATATTTTAAAACATAGCACACCGGGACCAGAAAGTAGATGCTTCAGTGCTGGCATTTTTGTAGCTGTTTGTAAAAGGAGTCATAGTTGGGTTGATTTTTGATGTGGTCTGGGAGTTGGTTCCATTGTTTTATTGCATTGTAGGAAAAGGCTGAGTGTCCAAAAGCAGTTTTTCTTTTTGGGATGGCACACTGCCCCCTGGTGGAGGCCGGTGCGATTCTGAAGGGACCAGGGGGGACCTCCTCCTCCGGTAAGCCCTCGGCCCTGAGAGCAGGGGGCCATCGCTCGGCGGCCACTCTGCCGGGAGCAGCGGCTCGGCTCTCGGCCGAGCAACTCATACTTACCTGGCAGGGGCGATACCATGATCACTAAGGTGGTTCACCCAGGGCGAGGCTCGTCCATTGCACTCGGGATGTCTGCTGACCCCTGTGAATTCCCCAAATGTGGGAATCTCAACTGCATAATTTCTGGTAGTGGGGGACTGCGTCCGCGCTCTCCCCTGATTTCGTGTCTAAAGAAATGTCTTTTTCCTGCCCTCTCCTTTCTCTGCCCTGGGGAAGGTTTCCCAGGCCCCCTTTCTGTTAGCTTTTTCCCTAACTCGTCTGGCTGCGTGTTAGTCCGATTGTGCGTCGGCTTTATTTGCTTGCTTACTTGCTCGCTCGCTCGCATGCATGCATGCATGCTTGTTTGCTTGCGTGCGTGCGCGCGTGCTTGCTTGTTTGTTTGTTTGTTCTTTTTGCAGCTTCCCGGAAGCCCCTGCCCTTCACTTGCTGCCGAGAAGGCTGAGCTGCGCAGGATTCCAAGCTCCGCCTCTCTGTCTGCACAGCTCATGAGCCCCGCCCACCCACAGCTGGCTGCAGGCAGGTGCTGCTGGAACCATTGGCTGCAGGGTGCGTCGGGGAAACGCTCGCACCTCCCCGGACCCATTACGGGCATCGCTTCTCGGCCTTTTGGCTAAGATCAAGTGTAGTATCTGTTCTTATCAGTTTAATATCTGATACGTCCCCTACCCGGGGACCATATATTAAATTGATTTTTGGACAAGGGAGACGGAATGTGGGGCTTGCTCCGTCCACTCCACGCATCGACCTGGTATTGCAGTATCTCTGGGAACGGTGCACCTTCATTCTCAAGTAAACAAACAAACAAACAAACTGTCCATCATGTCTTCTCGCTTTTGTATCTTTCCTTGTCCTATCTTTTCCCAGTTGTTCCCCGTTTTTTGTTCTTTCTCTTTTCCCACTCCTGCCCAGTTTTTCCTGCCTTCCTTCCTTCCTACCTACCTACCTACCTTCCTACCTACCTACCTACCTACCTACCTACCTACCTACCTACCTACCTACCTACCTACCTACCTTCCTTCCTTCCTTCCTTCCTTCCTTCCTTCCTTCCTTCCTGTAGCCAACTGGTCCATATGTGGGTGTGCGTGTTGTTTTTGTTTCCTCCTTTCCTTGATTTTTAACCAATTGCTGCTGGTCTCAGTTGGGAAGGATCTGGCACTTAGTTAGTGAAGCAGACCCCCAAGGCACTGCACCCGCCTTGTGCAAATGAGTTGCGGCCTACGGGAAAAGAGTACTTTGCCCACGACAGGGCCTCGCGGGGCCCAGCTTGCCGGACAGCGTGCGTCCCTCCAAACCGACACTCTTGTTTCTCTTCAGATCGTACAAATCTTTCGCCTTTTACTAAAGATTTCCGTGGAGGGGAACAACAAGAGATTATGTCAATTTTTTGATGCCCAGTTTTACGACAGGGCTTTGTGCATTTGTCTAAAGTAACCTTCCTCTGGCACCATCAATACACCTTGGGCTGATTTTGATGGCCCTTAAGTCACATTATGCTCATAAAAGAGAGATGTACTGCACCAGATTCTAGCTAAACAGCTAGTTTCCATCTGCAGTAGCTGAAGAACAATAATAAATGATACAATACAATTTACACATTTTACAATATAAAAAGCACACATTGAGAAGCTCACATACAACATTCACATCACAATATTAAAGAGTAAACTTATGAATACATTGTTAAAAGTTGAAACATGACATATTTTAAAACATAGCACACCGGGACCAGAAAGTAGATGCTTCAGTGCTGGCATTTTTGTAGCTGTTTGTAAAAGGAGTCATAGTTGGGTTGATTTTTGATGTGGTCTGGGAGTTGGTTCCATTGTTTTATTGCATTGTAGGAAAAGGCTGAGTGTCCAAAAGCAGTTTTTCTTTTTGGGATGGCACACTGCCCCCTGGTGGAGGCCGGTGCGATTCTGAAGGGACCAGGGGGGACCTCCTCCTCCGGTAAGCCCTCGGCCCTGAGAGCAGGGGGCCATCGCTCGGCGGCCACTCTGCCGGGAGCAGCGGCTCGGCTCTCGGCCGAGCAACTCATACTTACCTGGCAGGGGCGATACCATGATCACTAAGGTGGTTCACCCAGGGCGAGGCTCGTCCATTGCACTCGGGATGTCTGCTGACCCCTGTGAATTCCCCAAATGTGGGAATCTCAACTGCATAATTTCTGGTAGTGGGGGACTGCGTCCGCGCTCTCCCCTGATTTCGTGTCTAAAGAAATGTCTTTTTCCTGCCCTCTCCTTTCTCTGCCCTGGGGAAGGTTTCCCAGGCCCCCTTTCTGTTAGCTTTTTCCCTAACTCGTCTGGCTGCGTGTTAGTCCGATTGTGCGTCGGCTTTATTTGCTTGCTTACTTGCTCGCTCGCTCGCATGCATGCATGCATGCATGCTTGTTTGCTTGCGTGCGTGCGCGCGTGCTTGCTTGTTTGTTTGTTTGTTTGTTTGTTTGTTTGTTCTTTTTGCAGCTTCCCGGAAGCCCCTGCCCTTCACTTGCTGCCGAGAAGGCTGAGCTGCGCAGGATTCCAAGCTCCGCCTCTCTGTCTGCACAGCTCATGAGCCCCGCCCACCCACAGCTGGCTGCAGGCAGGTGCTGCTGGAACCATTGGCTGCAGGGTGCGTCGGGGAAACGCTCGCACCTCCCCGGACCCATTACGGGCATCGCTTCTCGGCCTTTTGGCTAAGATCAAGTGTAGTATCTGTTCTTATCAGTTTAATATCTGATACGTCCCCTACCCGGGGACCATATATTAAATTGATTTTTGGACAAGGGAGACGGAATGTGGGGCTTGCTCCGTCCACTCCACGCATCGACCTGGTATTGCAGTATCTCTGGGAACGGTGCACCTTCATTCTCAAGTAAACAAACAAACAAACAAACTGTCCATCATGTCTTCTCGCTTTTGTATCTTTCCTTGTCCTATCTTTTCCCAGTTGTTCCCCGTTTTTTGTTCTTTCTCTTTTCCCACTCCTGCCCAGTTTTTCCTGCCTTCCTTCCTTCCTACCTACCTACCTACCTTCCTACCTACCTACCTACCTACCTACCTACCTACCTACCTACCTACCTACCTACCTACCTACCTACCTACCTACCTACCTACCTACCTTCCTTCCTTCCTTCCTTCCTTCCTTCCTTCCTTCCTTCCTTCCTTCCTGTAGCCAACTGGTCCATATGTGGGTGTGCGTGTTGTTTTTGTTTCCTCCTTTCCTTGATTTTTAACCAATTGCTGCTGGTCTCAGTTGGGAAGGATCTGGCACTTAGTTAGTGAAGCAGACCCCCAAGGCACTGCACCCGCCTTGTGCAAATGAGTTGCGGCCTACGGGAAAAGAGTACTTTGCCCACGACAGGGCCTCGCGGGGCCCAGCTTGCCGGACAGCGTGCGTCCCTCCAAACCGACACTCTTGTTTCTCTTCAGATCGTACAAATCTTTCGCCTTTTACTAAAGATTTCCGTGGAGGGGAACAACAAGAGATTATGTCAATTTTTTGATGCCCAGTTTTACGACAGGGCTTTGTGCATTTGTCTAAAGTAACCTTCCTCTGGCACCATCAATACACCTTGGGCTGATTTTGATGGCCCTTAAGTCACATTATGCTCATAAAAGAGAGATGTACTGCACCAGATTCTAGCTAAACAGCTAGTTTCCATCTGCAGTAGCTGAAGAACAATAATAAATGATACAATACAATTTACACATTTTACAATATAAAAAGCACACATTGAGAAGCTCACATACAACATTCACATCACAATATTAAAGAGTAAACTTATGAATACATTGTTAAAAGTTGAAACATGACATATTTTAAAACATAGCACACCGGGACCAGAAAGTAGATGCTTCAGTGCTGGCATTTTTGTAGCTGTTTGTAAAAGGAGTCATAGTTGGGTTGATTTTTGATGTGGTCTGGGAGTTGGTTCCATTGTTTTATTGCATTGTAGGAAAAGGCTGAGTGTCCAAAAGCAGTTTTTCTTTTTGGGATGGCACACTGCCCCCTGGTGGAGGCCGGTGCGATTCTGAAGGGACCAGGGGGGACCTCCTCCTCCGGTAAGCCCTCGGCCCTGAGAGCAGGGGGCCATCGCTCGGCGGCCACTCTGCCGGGAGCAGCGGCTCGGCTCTCGGCCGAGCAACTCATACTTACCTGGCAGGGGCGATACCATGATCACTAAGGTGGTTCACCCAGGGCGAGGCTCGTCCATTGCACTCGGGATGTCTGCTGACCCCTGTGAATTCCCCAAATGTGGGAATCTCAACTGCATAATTTCTGGTAGTGGGGGACTGCGTCCGCGCTCTCCCCTGATTTCGTGTCTAAAGAAATGTCTTTTTCCTGCCCTCTCCTTTCTCTGCCCTGGGGAAGGTTTCCCAGGCCCCCTTTCTGTTAGCTTTTTCCCTAACTCGTCTGGCTGCGTGTTAGTCCGATTGTGCGTCGGCTTTATTTGCTTGCTTACTTGCTCGCTCGCTCGCATGCATGCATGCATGCATGCATGCTTGTTTGCTTGCGTGCGTGCGCGCGTGCTTGCTTGTTTGTTTGTTTGTTTGTTTGTTTGTTTGTTCTTTTTGCAGCTTCCCGGAAGCCCCTGCCCTTCACTTGCTGCCGAGAAGGCTGAGCTGCGCAGGATTCCAAGCTCCGCCTCTCTGTCTGCACAGCTCATGAGCCCCGCCCACCCACAGCTGGCTGCAGGCAGGTGCTGCTGGAACCATTGGCTGCAGGGTGCGTCGGGGAAACGCTCGCACCTCCCCGGACCCATTACGGGCATCGCTTCTCGGCCTTTTGGCTAAGATCAAGTGTAGTATCTGTTCTTATCAGTTTAATATCTGATACGTCCCCTACCCGGGGACCATATATTAAATTGATTTTTGGACAAGGGAGACGGAATGTGGGGCTTGCTCCGTCCACTCCACGCATCGACCTGGTATTGCAGTATCTCTGGGAACGGTGCACCTTCATTCTCAAGTAAACAAACAAACAAACAAACTGTCCATCATGTCTTCTCGCTTTTGTATCTTTCCTTGTCCTATCATTTCCCAGTTGTTCCCCGTTTTTTGTTCTTTCTCTTTTCCCACTCCTGCCCAGTTTTTCCTGCCTTCCTTCCTTCCTTCCTACCTACCTACCTTCCTACCTACCTACCTACCTATCTATCTATCTACCTACCTATCTACCTACCTACCTACCTTCCTTCCTTCCTTCCTTCCTTCCTTCCTTCCTTCCTTCCTTCCTTCCTTCCTTCCTTCCTTCCTGTAGCCAACTGGTCCATATGTGGGTGTGCGTGTTGTTTTTGTTTCCTCCTTTCCTTGATTTTTAACCAATTGCTGCTGGTCTCAGTTGGGAAGGATCTGGCACTTAGTTAGTGAAGCAGACCCCCAAGGCACTGCACCCGCCTTGTGCAAATGAGTTGCGGCCTACGGGAAAAGAGTACTTTGCCCACGACAGGGCCTCGCGGGGCCCAGCTTGCCGGACAGCGTGCGTCCCTCCAAACCGACACTCTTGTTTCTCTTCAGATCGTACAAATCTTTCGCCTTTTACTAAAGATTTCCGTGGAGGGGAACAACAAGAGATTATGTCAATTTTTTGATGCCCAGTTTTACGACAGGGCTTTGTGCATTTGTCTAAAGTAACCTTCCTCTGGCACCATCAATACACCTTGGGCTGATTTTGATGGCCCTTAAGTCACATTATGCTCATAAAAGAGAGATGTACTGCACCAGATTCTAGCTAAACAGCTAGTTTCCATCTGCAGTAGCTGAAGAACAATAATAAATGATACAATACAATTTACACATTTTACAATATAAAAAGCACACATTGAGAAGCTCACATACAACATTCACATCACAATATTAAAGAGTAAACTTATGAATACATTGTTAAAAGTTGAAACATGACATATTTTAAAACATAGCACACCGGGACCAGAAAGTAGATGCTTCAGTGCTGGCATTTTTGTAGCTGTTTGTAAAAGGAGTCATAGTTGGGTTGATTTTTGATGTGGTCTGGGAGTTGGTTCCATTGTTTTATTGCATTGTAGGAAAAGGCTGAGTGTCCAAAAGCAGTTTTTCTTTTTGGGATGGCACACTGCCCCCTGGTGGAGGCCGGTGCGATTCTGAAGGGACCAGGGGGGACCTCCTCCTCCGGTAAGCCCTCGGCCCTGAGAGCAGGGGGCCATCGCTCGGCGGCCACTCTGCCGGGAGCAGCGGCTCGGCTCTCGGCCGAGCAACTCATACTTACCTGGCAGGGGCGATACCATGATCACTAAGGTGGTTCACCCAGGGCGAGGCTCGTCCATTGCACTCGGGATGTCTGCTGACCCCTGTGAATTCCCCAAATGTGGGAATCTCAACTGCATAATTTCTGGTAGTGGGGGACTGCGTCCGCGCTCTCCCCTGATTTCGTGTCTAAAGAAATGTCTTTTTCCTGCCCTCTCCTTTCTCTGCCCTGGGGAAGGTTTCCCAGGCCCCCTTTCTGTTAGCTTTTTCCCTAACTCGTCTGGCTGCGTGTTAGTCCGATTGTGCGTCGGCTTTATTTGCTTGCTTACTTGCTCGCTCGCATGCATGCATGCATGCATGCATGCATGCTTGTTTGCTTGCGTGCGTGCGCGCGTGCTTGCTTGTTTGTTTGTTTGTTTGTTTGTTTGTTTGTTCTTTTTGCAGCTTCCCGGAAGCCCCTGCCCTTCACTTGCTGCCGAGAAGGCTGAGCTGCGCAGGATTCCAAGCTCCGCCTCTCTGTCTGCACAGCTCATGAGCCCCGCCCACCCACAGCTGGCTGCAGGCAGGTGCTGCTGGAACCATTGGCTGCAGGGTGCGTCGGGGAAACGCTCGCACCTCCCCGGACCCATTACGGGCATCGCTTCTCGGCCTTTTGGCTAAGATCAAGTGTAGTATCTGTTCTTATCAGTTTAATATCTGATACGTCCCCTACCCGGGGACCATATATTAAATTGATTTTTGGACAAGGGAGACGGAATGTGGGGCTTGCTCCGTCCACTCCACGCATCGACCTGGTATTGCAGTATCTCTGGGAACGGTGCACCTTCATTCTCAAGTAAACAAACAAACAAACAAACTGTCCATCATGTCTTCTCGCTTTTGTATCTTTCCTTGTCCTATCATTTCCCAGTTGTTCCCCGTTTTTTGTTCTTTCTCTTTTCCCACTCCTGCCCAGTTTTTCCTGCCTTCCTTCCTTCCTTCCTACCTACCTACCTTCCTACCTACCTACCTACCTACCTATCTATCTATCTACCTACCTATCTACCTACCTACCTACCTACCTTCCTTCCTTCCTTCCTTCCTTCCTTCCTTCCTTCCTTCCTTCCTTCCTTCCTTCCTTCCTTCCTTCCTGTAGCCAACTGGTCCATATGTGGGTGTGCGTGTTGTTTTTGTTTCCTCCTTTCCTTGATTTTTAACCAATTGCTGCTGGTCTCAGTTGGGAAGGATCTGGCACTTAGTTAGTGAAGCAGACCCCCAAGGCACTGCACCCGCCTTGTGCAAATGAGTTGCGGCCTACGGGAAAAGAGTACTTTGCCCACGACAGGGCCTCGCGGGGCCCAGCTTGCCGGACAGCGTGCGTCCCTCCAAACCGACACTCTTGTTTCTCTTCAGATCGTACAAATCTTTCGCCTTTTACTAAAGATTTCCGTGGAGGGGAACAACAAGAGATTATGTCAATTTTTTGATGCCCAGTTTTACGACAGGGCTTTGTGCATTTGTCTAAAGTAACCTTCCTCTGGCACCATCAATACACCTTGGGCTGATTTTGATGGCCCTTAAGTCACATTATGCTCATAAAAGAGAGATGTACTGCACCAGATTCTAGCTAAACAGCTAGTTTCCATCTGCAGTAGCTGAAGAACAATAATAAATGATACAATACAATTTACACATTTTACAATATAAAAAGCACACATTGAGAAGCTCACATACAACATTCACATCACAATATTAAAGAGTAAACTTATGAATACATTGTTAAAAGTTGAAACATGACATATTTTAAAACATAGCACACCGGGACCAGAAAGTAGATGCTTCAGTGCTGGCATTTTTGTAGCTGTTTGTAAAAGGAGTCATAGTTGGGTTGATTTTTGATGTGGTCTGGGAGTTGGTTCCATTGTTTTATTGCATTGTAGGAAAAGGCTGAGTGTCCAAAAGCAGTTTTTCTTTTTGGGATGGCACACTGCCCCCTGGTGGAGGCCGGTGCGATTCTGAAGGGACCAGGGGGACCTCCTCCTCCGGTAAGCCCTCGGCCCTGAGAGCAGGGGGCCATCGCTCGGCGGCCACTCTGCCGGGAGCAGCGGCTCGGCTCTCGGCCGAGCAACTCATACTTACCTGGCAGGGGCGATACCATGATCACTAAGGTGGTTCACCCAGGGCGAGGCTCGTCCATTGCACTCGGGATGTCTGCTGACCCCTGTGAATTCCCCAAATGTGGGAATCTCAACTGCATAATTTCTGGTAGTGGGGGACTGCGTCCGCGCTCTCCCCTGATTTCGTGTCTAAAGAAATGTCTTTTTCCTGCCCTCTCCTTTCTCTGCCCTGGGGAAGGTTTCCCAGGCCCCCTTTCTGTTAGCTTTTTCCCTAACTCGTCTGGCTGCGTGTTAGTCCGATTGTGCGTCGGCTTTATTTGCTTGCTTACTTGCTCGCTCGCTCGCATGCATGCATGCATGCATGCATGCATGCTTGTTTGCTTGCGTGCGTGCGCGCGTGCTTGCTTGTTTGTTTGTTTGTTTGTTTGTTTGTTTGTTCTTTTTGCAGCTTCCCGGAAGCCCCTGCCCTTCACTTGCTGCCGAGAAGGCTGAGCTGCGCAGGATTCCAAGCTCCGCCTCTCTGTCTGCACAGCTCATGAGCCCCGCCCACCCACAGCTGGCTGCAGGCAGGTGCTGCTGGAACCATTGGCTGCAGGGTGCGTCGGGGAAACGCTCGCACCTCCCCGGACCCATTACGGGCATCGCTTCTCGGCCTTTTGGCTAAGATCAAGTGTAGTATCTGTTCTTATCAGTTTAATATCTGATACGTCCCCTACCCGGGGACCATATATTAAATTGATTTTTGGACAAGGGAGACGGAATGTGGGGCTTGCTCCGTCCACTCCACGCATCGACCTGGTATTGCAGTATCTCTGGGAACGGTGCACCTTCATTCTCAAGTAAACAAACAAACAAACAAACTGTCCATCATGTCTTCTCGCTTTTGTATCTTTCCTTGTCCTATCTTTTCCCAGTTGTTCCCCGTTTTTTGTTCTTTCTCTTTTCCCACTCCTGCCCAGTTTTTCCTGCCTTCCTTCCTTCCTACCTACCTACCTACCTTCCTACCTACCTACCTACCTACCTACCTACCTACCTACCTACCTACCTACCTACCTACCTACCTTCCTTCCTTCCTTCCTTCCTTCCTTCCTTCCTTCCTTCCTTCCTTCCTTCCTTCCTGTAGCCAACTGGTCCATATGTGGGTGTGCGTGTTGTTTTTGTTTCCTCCTTTCCTTGATTTTTAACCAATTGCTGCTGGTCTCAGTTGGGAAGGATCTGGCACTTAGTTAGTGAAGCAGACCCCCAAGGCACTGCACCCGCCTTGTGCAAATGAGTTGCGGCCTACGGGAAAAGAGTACTTTGCCCACGACAGGGCCTCGCGGGGCCCAGCTTGCCGGACAGCGTGCGTCCCTCCAAACCGACACTCTTGTTTCTCTTCAGATCGTACAAATCTTTCGCCTTTTACTAAAGATTTCCGTGGAGGGGAACAACAAGAGATTATGTCAATTTTTTGATGCCCAGTTTTACGACAGGGCTTTGTGCATTTGTCTAAAGTAACCTTCCTCTGGCACCATCAATACACCTTGGGCTGATTTTGATGGCCCTTAAGTCACATTATGCTCATAAAAGAGAGATGTACTGCACCAGATTCTAGCTAAACAGCTAGTTTCCATCTGCAGTAGCTGAAGAACAATAATAAATGATACAATACAATTTACACATTTTACAATATAAAAAGCACACATTGAGAAGCTCACATACAACATTCACATCACAATATTAAAGAGTAAACTTATGAATACATTGTTAAAAGTTGAAACATGACATATTTTAAAACATAGCACACCGGGACCAGAAAGTAGATGCTTCAGTGCTGGCATTTTTGTAGCTGTTTGTAAAAGGAGTCATAGTTGGGTTGATTTTTGATGTGGTCTGGGAGTTGGTTCCATTGTTTTATTGCATTGTAGGAAAAGGCTGAGTGTCCAAAAGCAGTTTTTCTTTTTGGGATGGCACACTGCCCCCTGGTGGAGGCCGGTGCGATTCTGAAGGGACCAGGGGGGACCTCCTCCTCCGGTAAGCCCTCGGCCCTGAGAGCAGGGGGCCATCGCTCGGCGGCCACTCTGCCGGGAGCAGCGGCTCGGCTCTCGGCCGAGCAACTCATACTTACCTGGCAGGGGCGATACCATGATCACTAAGGTGGTTCACCCAGGGCGAGGCTCGTCCATTGCACTCGGGATGTCTGCTGACCCCTGTGAATTCCCCAAATGTGGGAATCTCAACTGCATAATTTCTGGTAGTGGGGGACTGCGTCCGCGCTCTCCCCTGATTTCGTGTCTAAAGAAATGTCTTTTTCCTGCCCTCTCCTTTCTCTGCCCTGGGGAAGGTTTCCCAGGCCCCCTTTCTGTTAGCTTTTTCCCTAACTCGTCTGGCTGCGTGTTAGTCCGATTGTGCGTCGGCTTTATTTGCTTGCTTACTTGCTCGCTCGCTCGCATGCATGCATGCATGCATGCTTGTTTGCTTGCGTGCGTGCGCGCGTGCTTGCTTGTTTGTTTGTTTGTTTGTTTGTTTGTTTGTTCTTTTTGCAGCTTCCCGGAAGCCCCTGCCCTTCACTTGCTGCCGAGAAGGCTGAGCTGCGCAGGATTCCAAGCTCCGCCTCTCTGTCTGCACAGCTCATGAGCCCCGCCCACCCACAGCTGGCTGCAGGCAGGTGCTGCTGGAACCATTGGCTGCAGGGTGCGTCGGGGAAACGCTCGCACCTCCCCGGACCCATTACGGGCATCGCTTCTCGGCCTTTTGGCTAAGATCAAGTGTAGTATCTGTTCTTATCAGTTTAATATCTGATACGTCCCCTACCCGGGGACCATATATTAAATTGATTTTTGGACAAGGGAGACGGAATGTGGGGCTTGCTCCGTCCACTCCACGCATCGACCTGGTATTGCAGTATCTCTGGGAACGGTGCACCTTCATTCTCAAGTAAACAAACAAACAAACAAACTGTCCATCATGTCTTCTCGCTTTTGTATCTTTCCTTGTCCTATCTTTTCCCAGTTGTTCCCCGTTTTTTGTTCTTTCTCTTTTCCCACTCCTGCCCAGTTTTTCCTGCCTTCCTTCCTTCCTACCTACCTACCTACCTTCCTACCTTCCTACCTTCCTAACTACCTACCTACCTACCTACCTACCTACCTACCTACCTACCTACCTACCTACCTACCTACCTACCTACCTTCCTTCCTTCCTTCCTTCCTTCCTTCCTTCCTTCCTGTAGCCAACTGGTCCATATGTGGGTGTGCGTGTTGTTTTTGTTTCCTCCTTTCCTTGATTTTTAACCAATTGCTGCTGGTCTCAGTTGGGAAGGATCTGGCACTTAGTTAGTGAAGCAGACCCCCAAGGCACTGCACCCGCCTTGTGCAAATGAGTTGCGGCCTACGGGAAAAGAGTACTTTGCCCACGACAGGGCCTCGCGGGGCCCAGCTTGCCGGACAGCGTGCGTCCCTCCAAACCGACACTCTTGTTTCTCTTCAGATCGTACAAATCTTTCGCCTTTTACTAAAGATTTCCGTGGAGGGGAACAACAAGAGATTATGTCAATTTTTTGATGCCCAGTTTTACGACAGGGCTTTGTGCATTTGTCTAAAGTAACCTTCCTCTGGCACCATCAATACACCTTGGGCTGATTTTGATGGCCCTTAAGTCACATTATGCTCATAAAAGAGAGATGTACTGCACCAGATTCTAGCTAAACAGCTAGTTTCCATCTGCAGTAGCTGAAGAACAATAATAAATGATACAATACAATTTACACATTTTACAATATAAAAAGCACACATTGAGAAGCTCACATACAACATTCACATCACAATATTAAAGAGTAAACTTATGAATACATTGTTAAAAGTTGAAACATGACATATTTTAAAACATAGCACACCGGGACCAGAAAGTAGATGCTTCAGTGCTGGCATTTTTGTAGCTGTTTGTAAAAGGAGTCATAGTTGGGTTGATTTTTGATGTGGTCTGGGAGTTGGTTCCATTGTTTTATTGCATTGTAGGAAAAGGCTGAGTGTCCAAAAGCAGTTTTTCTTTTTGGGATGGCACACTGCCCCCTGGTGGAGGCCGGTGCGATTCTGAAGGGACCAGGGGGACCTCCTCCTCCGGTAAGCCCTCGGCCCTGAGAGCAGGGGGCCATCGCTCGGCGGCCACTCTGCCGGGAGCAGCGGCTCGGCTCTCGGCCGAGCAACTCATACTTACCTGGCAGGGGCGATACCATGATCACTAAGGTGGTTCACCCAGGGCGAGGCTCGTCCATTGCACTCGGGATGTCTGCTGACCCCTGTGAATTCCCCAAATGTGGGAATCTCAACTGCATAATTTCTGGTAGTGGGGGACTGCGTCCGCGCTCTCCCCTGATTTCGTGTCTAAAGAAATGTCTTTTTCCTGCCCTCTCCTTTCTCTGCCCTGGGGAAGGTTTCCCAGGCCCCCTTTCTGTTAGCTTTTTCCCTAACTCGTCTGGCTGCGTGTTAGTCCGATTGTGCGTCGGCTTTATTTGCTTGCTTACTTGCTCGCTCGCTCGCATGCATGCATGCATGCATGCATGCTTGTTTGCTTGCGTGCGTGCGCGCGTGCTTGCTTGTTTGTTTGTTTGTTTGTTTGTTCTTTTTGCAGCTTCCCGGAAGCCCCTGCCCTTCACTTGCTGCCGAGAAGGCTGAGCTGCGCAGGATTCCAAGCTCCGCCTCTCTGTCTGCACAGCTCATGAGCCCCGCCCACCCACAGCTGGCTGCAGGCAGGTGCTGCTGGAACCATTGGCTGCAGGGTGCGTCGGGGAAACGCTCGCACCTCCCCGGACCCATTACGGGCATCGCTTCTCGGCCTTTTGGCTAAGATCAAGTGTAGTATCTGTTCTTATCAGTTTAATATCTGATACGTCCCCTACCCGGGGACCATATATTAAATTGATTTTTGGACAAGGGAGACGGAATGTGGGGCTTGCTCCGTCCACTCCACGCATCGACCTGGTATTGCAGTATCTCTGGGAACGGTGCACCTTCATTCTCAAGTAAACAAACAAACAAACTGTCCATCATGTCTTCTCGCTTTTGTATCTTTCCTTGTCCTATCATTTCCCAGTTGTTCCCCGTTTTTTGTTCTTTCTCTTTTCCCACTCCTGCCCAGTTTTTCCTGCCTTCCTTCCTTCCTTCCTACCTACCTACCTTCCTACCTACCTACCTACCTACCTATCTATCTATCTACCTACCTATCTACCTACCTACCTACCTACCTTCCTTCCTTCCTTCCTTCCTTCCTTCCTTCCTTCCTTCCTTCCTTCCTGTAGCCAACTGGTCCATATGTGGGTGTGCGTGTTGTTTTTGTTTCCTCCTTTCCTTGATTTTTAACCAATTGCTGCTGGTCTCAGTTGGGAAGGATCTGGCACTTAGTTAGTGAAGCAGACCCCCAAGGCACTGCACCCGCCTTGTGCAAATGAGTTGCGGCCTACGGGAAAAGAGTACTTTGCCCACGACAGGGCCTCGCGGGGCCCAGCTTGCCGGACAGCGTGCGTCCCTCCAAACCGACACTCTTGTTTCTCTTCAGATCGTACAAATCTTTCGCCTTTTACTAAAGATTTCCGTGGAGGGGAACAACAAGAGATTATGTCAATTTTTTGATGCCCAGTTTTACGACAGGGCTTTGTGCATTTGTCTAAAGTAACCTTCCTCTGGCACCATCAATACACCTTGGGCTGATTTTGATGGCCCTTAAGTCACATTATGCTCATAAAAGAGAGATGTACTGCACCAGATTCTAGCTAAACAGCTAGTTTCCATCTGCAGTAGCTGAAGAACAATAATAAATGATACAATACAATTGACACATTTTACAATATAAAAAGCACACATTGAGAAGCTCACATACAACATTCACATCACAATATTAAAGAGTAAACTTATGAATACATTGTTAAAAGTTGAAACATGACATATTTTAAAACATAGCACACCGGGACCAGAAAGTAGATGCTTCAGTGCTGGCATTTTTGTAGCTGTTTGTAAAAGGAGTCATAGTTGGGTTGATTTTTGATGTGGTCTGGGAGTTGGTTCCATTGTTTTATTGCATTGTAGGAAAAGGCTGAGTGTCCAAAAGCAGTTTTTCTTTTTGGGATGGCACACTGCCCCCTGGTGGAGGCCGGTGCGATTCTGAAGGGACCAGGGGGACCTCCTCCTCCGGTAAGCCCTCGGCCCTGAGAGCAGGGGGCCATCGCTCGGCGGCCACTCTGCCGGGAGCAGCGGCTCGGCTCTCGGCCGAGCAACTCATACTTACCTGGCAGGGGCGATACCATGATCACTAAGGTGGTTCACCCAGGGCGAGGCTCGTCCATTGCACTCGGGATGTCTGCTGACCCCTGTGAATTCCCCAAATGTGGGAATCTCAACTGCATAATTTCTGGTAGTGGGGGACTGCGTCCGCGCTCTCCCCTGATTTCGTGTCTAAAGAAATGTCTTTTTCCTGCCCTCTCCTTTCTCTGCCCTGGGGAAGGTTTCCCAGGCCCCCTTTCTGTTAGCTTTTTCCCTAACTCGTCTGGCTGCGTGTTAGTCCGATTGTGCGTCGGCTTTATTTGCTTGCTTACTTGCTCGCTCGCTCGCATGCATGCATGCATGCATGCTTGTTTGCTTGCGTGCGTGCGCGCGTGCTTGCTTGTTTGTTTGTTTGTTTGTTTGTTTGTTTGTTCTTTTTGCAGCTTCCCGGAAGCCCCTGCCCTTCACTTGCTGCCGAGAAGGCTGAGCTGCGCAGGATTCCAAGCTCCGCCTCTCTGTCTGCACAGCTCATGAGCCCCGCCCACCCACAGCTGGCTGCAGGCAGGTGCTGCTGGAACCATTGGCTGCAGGGTGCGTCGGGGAAACGCTCGCACCTCCCCGGACCCATTACGGGCATCGCTTCTCGGCCTTTTGGCTAAGATCAAGTGTAGTATCTGTTCTTATCAGTTTAATATCTGATACGTCCCCTACCCGGGGACCATATATTAAATTGATTTTTGGACAAGGGAGACGGAATGTGGGGCTTGCTCCGTCCACTCCACGCATCGACCTGGTATTGCAGTATCTCTGGGAACGGTGCACCTTCATTCTTAGGTAAACAAACAAACAAACAAACTGTCGATCATGTCTTCTCTCTTTTGTATCTTTCCTTGTCCTATCTTTTCCCAGTTGTTCCCCATTTTTTTGTTCTTTCTCTTTTCCCACTCCTGCCCAGTTTTTCCTGCCTTCCTTCCTTCCTACCTACCTACCTACCTTCCTACCTACCTACCTACCTACCTACCTACCTACCTACCTACCTACCTACCTACCTACCTACCTACCTACCTTCCTTCCTTCCTTCCTTCCTTCCTTCCTTCCTTCCTGTAGCCAACTGGTCCATATGTGGGTGTGCGTGTTGTTTTTGTTTCCTCCTTTCCTTGATTTTTAACCAATTGCTGCTGGTCTCAGTTGGGAAGGATCTGGCACTTAGTTAGTGAAGCAGACCCCCAAGGCACTGCACCCGCCTTGTGCAAATGAGTTGCGGCCTACGGGAAAAGAGTACTTTGCCCACGACAGGGCCTCGCGGGGCCCAGCTTGCCGGACAGCGTGCGTCCCTCCAAACCGACACTCTTGTTTCTCTTCAGATCGTACAAATCTTTCGCCTTTTACTAAAGATTTCCGTGGAGGGGAACAACAAGAGATTATGTCAATTTTTTGATGCCCAGTTTTACGACAGGGCTTTGTGCATTTGTCTAAAGTAACCTTCCTCTGGCACCATCAATACACCTTGGGCTGATTTTGATGGCCCTTAAGTCACATTATGCTCATAAAAGAGAGATGTACTGCACCAGATTCTAGCTAAACAGCTAGTTTCCATCTGCAGTAGCTGAAGAACAATAATAAATGATACAATACAATTTACACATTTTACAATATAAAAAGCACACATTGAGAAGCTCACATACAACATTCACATCACAATATTAAAGAGTAAACTTATGAATACATTGTTAAAAGTTGAAACATGACATATTTTAAAACATAGCACACCGGGACCAGAAAGTAGATGCTTCAGTGCTGGCATTTTTGTAGCTGTTTGTAAAAGGAGTCATAGTTGGGTTGATTTTTGATGTGGTCTGGGAGTTGGTTCCATTGTTTTATTGCATTGTAGGAAAAGGCTGAGTGTCCAAAAGCAGTTTTTCTTTTTGGGATGGCACACTGCCCCCTGGTGGAGGCCGGTGCGATTCTGAAGGGACCAGGGGGACCTCCTCCTCCGGTAAGCCCTCGGCCCTGAGAGCAGGGGGCCATCGCTCGGCGGCCACTCTGCCGGGAGCAGCGGCTCGGCTCTCGGCCGAGCAACTCATACTTACCTGGCAGGGGCGATACCATGATCACTAAGGTGGTTCACCCAGGGCGAGGCTCGTCCATTGCACTCGGGATGTCTGCTGACCCCTGTGAATTCCCCAAATGTGGGAATCTCAACTGCATAATTTCTGGTAGTGGGGGACTGCGTCCGCGCTCTCCCCTGATTTCGTGTCTAAAGAAATGTCTTTTTCCTGCCCTCTCCTTTCTCTGCCCTGGGGAAGGTTTCCCAGGCCCCCTTTCTGTTAGCTTTTTCCCTAACTCGTCTGGCTGCGTGTTAGTCCGATTGTGCGTCGGCTTTATTTGCTTGCTTACTTGCTCGCTCGCTCGCATGCATGCATGCATGCATGCATGCTTGTTTGCTTGCGTGCGTGCGCGCGTGCTTGCTTGTTTGTTTGTTTGTTCTTTTTGCAGCTTCCCGGAAGCCCCTGCCCTTCACTTGCTGCCGAGAAGGCTGAGCTGCGCAGGATTCCAAGCTCCGCCTCTCTGTCTGCACAGCTCATGAGCCCCGCCCACCCACAGCTGGCTGCAGGCAGGTGCTGCTGGAACCATTGGCTGCAGGGTGCGTCGGGGAAACGCTCGCACCTCCCCGGACCCATTACGGGCATCGCTTCTCGGCCTTTTGGCTAAGATCAAGTGTAGTATCTGTTCTTATCAGTTTAATATCTGATACGTCCCCTATCCGGGGACCATATATTAAATTGATTTTTGGACAAGGGAGACGGAATGTGGGGCTTGCTCCGTCCACTCCACGCATCGACCTGGTATTGCAGTATCTCTGGGAACGGTGCACCTTCATTCTTAGGTAAACAAACAAACAAACAAACTGTCGATCATGTCTTCTCTCTTTTGTATCTTTCCTTGTCCTATCTTTTCCCAGTTGTTCCCCATTTTTTTGTTCTTTCTCTTTTCCCACTCCTGCCCAGTTTTTCCTGCTCTTCTTTCCTGCTCTTCCTTCCTGCCTTCCTACCTACCTACCTACCTACCTACCTACCTATCTACCTACCTACCTACCTACCTACCTACCTACCTACCTACCTTCCTTCCTTCCTTCCTTCCTTCCTTCCTTCCTTCCTTCCTTCCTGTAGCCAACTGGTCCATATGTGGGTGTGCGTGTTGTTTTTGTTTCCTCCTTTCCTTGATTTTTAACCAATTGCTGCTGGTCTCAGTTGGGAAGGATCTGGCACTTAGTTAGTGAAGCAGACCCCCAAGGCACTGCACCCGCCTTGTGCAAATGAGTTGCGGCCTACGGGAAAAGAGTACTTTGCCCACGACAGGGCCTCGCGGGGCCCAGCTTGCCGGACAGCGTGCGTCCCTCCAAACCGACACTCTTGTTTCTCTTCAGATCGTACAAATCTTTCGCCTTTTACTAAAGATTTCCGTGGAGGGGAACAACAAGAGATTATGTCAATTTTTTGATGCCCAGTTTTACGACAGGGCTTTGTGCATTTGTCTAAAGTAACCTTCCTCTGGCACCAGCAATACACCTTGGGCTGATTTTGATGGCCCTTAAGTCACATTATGCTCATAAAAGAGAGATGTACTGCACCAGATTCTAGCTAAACAGCTAGTTTCCATCTGCAGTAGCTGAAGAACAATAATAAATGATACAATACAATTGACACATTTTACAATATAAAAAGCACACATTGAGAAGCTCACATACAACATTCCCATCACAATATTAAAGAGTAAACTTATGAATACATTGTTAAAAGTTGAAACATGACATATTTTAAAACATAGCACACCGGGACCAGAAAGTAGATGCTTCAGTGCTGGCATTTTTGTAGCTGTTTGTAAAAGGAGTCATAGTTGGGTTGATTTTTGATGTGGTCTGGGAGTTGGTTCCATTGTTTTATTGCATTGTAGGAAAAGGCTGAGTGTCCAAAAGCAGTTTTTCTTTTTGGGATGGCACACTGCCCCCTGGTGGAGGCCGGTGCGATTCTGAAGGGACCAGGGGGGACCTCCTCCTCCGGTAAGCCCTCGGCCCTGAGAGCAGGGGGCCATCGCTCGGCGGCCACTCTGCCGGGAGCAGCGGCTCGGCTCTCGGCCGAGCAACTCATACTTACCTGGCAGGGGCGATACCATGATCACTAAGGTGGTTCACCCAGGGCGAGGCTCGTCCATTGCACTCGGGATGTCTGCTGACCCCTGTGAATTCCCCAAATGTGGGAATCTCAACTGCATAATTTCTGGTAGTGGGGGACTGCGTCCGCGCTCTCCCCTGATTTCGTGTCTAAAGAAATGTCTTTTTCCTGCCCTCTCCTTTCTCTGCCCTGGGGAAGGTTTCCCAGGCCCCCTTTCTGTTAGCTTTTTCCCTAACTCGTCTGGCTGCGTGTTAGTCCGATTGTGCGTCGGCTTTATTTGCTTGCTTACTTGCTCGCTCGCTCGCTCGCTCGCATGCATGCATGCATGCTTGTTTGCTTGCTTGCGTGCGCGCGCGCTTGCTTGTTTGTTTGTTTGTTTGTTCTTTTTGCAGCTTCCCGGAAGCCCCTGCCCTTCACTTGCTGCCGAGAAGGCTGAGCTGCGCAGGATTCCAAGCTCCGCCTCTCTGTCTGCACAGCTCATGAGCCCCGCCCACCCACAGCTGGCTGCAGGCAGGTGCTGCTGGAACCATTGGCTGCAGGGTGCGTCGGGGAAACGCTCGCACCTCCCCGGACCCATTACGGGCATCGCTTCTCGGCCTTTTGGCTAAGATCAAGTGTAGTATCTGTTCTTATCAGTTTAATATCTGATACGTCCCCTACCCGGGGACCATATATTAAATTGATTTTTGGACAAGGGAGACGGAATGTGGGGCTTGCTCCGTCCACTCCACGCATCGACCTGGTATTGCAGTATCTCTGGGAACGGTGCACCTTCATTCTTAGGTAAACAAACAAACAAACAAACTGTCGATCATGTCTTCTCTCTTTTGTATCTTTCCTTGTCCTATCTTTTCCCAGTTGTTCCCCATTTTTTTGTTCTTTCTCTTTTCCCACTCCTGCCCAGTTTTTCCTGCCTTCCTTCCTTCCTACCTACCTACCTACCTTCCTACCTTCCTACCTTCCTACCTTCCTACCTTCCTAACTACCTACCTACCTACCTACCTACCTACCTACCTACCTACCTACCTTCCTTCCTTCCTTCCTTCCTTCCTTCCTTCCTTCCTTCCTTCCTTCCTGTAGCCAACTGGTCCATATGTGGGTGTGCGTGTTGTTTTTGTTTCCTCCTTTCCTTGATTTTTAACCAATTGCTGCTGGTCTCAGTTGGGAAGGATCTGGCACTTAGTTAGTGAAGCAGACCCCCAAGGCACTGCACCCGCCTTGTGCAAATGAGTTGCGGCCTACGGGAAAAGAGTACTTTGCCCACGACAGGGCCTCGCGGGGCCCAGCTTGCCGGACAGCGTGCGTCCCTCCAAACCGACACTCTTGTTTCTCTTCAGATCGTACAAATCTTTCGCCTTTTACTAAAGATTTCCGTGGAGGGGAACAACAAGAGATTATGTCAATTTTTTGATGCCCAGTTTTACGACAGGGCTTTGTGCATTTGTCTAAAGTAACCTTCCTCTGGCACCAGCAATACACCTTGGGCTGATTTTGATGGCCCTTAAGTCACATTATGCTCATAAAAGAGAGATGTACTGCACCAGATTCTAGCTAAACAGCTAGTTTCCATCTGCAGTAGCTGAAGAACAATAATAAATGATACAATACAATTGACACATTTTACAATATAAAAAGCACACATTGAGAAGCTCACATACAACATTCCCATCACAATATTAAAGAGTAAACTTATGAATACATTGTTAAAAGTTGAAACATGACATATTTTAAAACATAGCACACCGGGACCAGAAAGTAGATGCTTCAGTGCTGGCATTTTTGTAGCTGTTTGTAAAAGGAGTCATAGTTGGGTTGATTTTTGATGTGGTCTGGGAGTTGGTTCCATTGTTTTATTGCATTGTAGGAAAAGGCTGAGTGTCCAAAAGCAGTTTTTCTTTTTGGGATGGCACACTGCCCCCTGGTGGAGGCCGGTGCGATTCTGAAGGGACCAGGGGGGACCTCCTCCTCCGGTAAGCCCTCGGCCCTGAGAGCAGGGGGCCATCGCTCGGCGGCCACTCTGCCGGGAGCAGCGGCTCGGCTCTCGGCCGAGCAACTCATACTTACCTGGCAGGGGCGATACCATGATCACTAAGGTGGTTCACCCAGGGCGAGGCTCGTCCATTGCACTCGGGATGTCTGCTGACCCCTGTGAATTCCCCAAATGTGGGAATCTCAACTGCATAATTTCTGGTAGTGGGGGACTGCGTCCGCGCTCTCCCCTGATTTCGTGTCTAAAGAAATGTCTTTTTCCTGCCCTCTCCTTTCTCTGCCCTGGGGAAGGTTTCCCAGGCCCCCTTTCTGTTAGCTTTTTCCCTAACTCGTCTGGCTGCGTGTTAGTCCGATTGTGCGTCGGCTTTATTTGCTTGCTTACTTGCTCGCTCGCTCGCATGCATGCATGCATGCATGCTTGTTTGCTTGCGTGCGTGCGCGCGTGCTTGCTTGTTTGTTTGTTTGTTCTTTTTGCAGCTTCCCGGAAGCCCCTGCCCTTCACTTGCTGCCGAGAAGGCTGAGCTGCGCAGGATTCCAAGCTCCGCCTCTCTGTCTGCACAGCTCATGAGCCCCGCCCACCCACAGCTGGCTGCAGGCAGGTGCTGCTGGAACCATTGGCTGCAGGGTGCGTCGGGGAAACGCTCGCACCTCCCCGGACCCATTACGGGCATCGCTTCTCGGCCTTTTGGCTAAGATCAAGTGTAGTATCTGTTCTTATCAGTTTAATATCTGATACGTCCCCTACCCGGGGACCATATATTAAATTGATTTTTGGACAAGGGAGACGGAATGTGGGGCTTGCTCCGTCCACTCCACGCATCGACCTGGTATTGCAGTATCTCTGGGAACGGTGCACCTTCATTCTCAAGTAAACAAACAAACAAACTGTCCATCATGTCTTCTCGCTTTTGTATCTTTCCTTGTCCTATCATTTCCCAGTTGTTCCCCGTTTTTTGTTCTTTCTCTTTTCCCACTCCTGCCCAGTTTTTCCTGCCTTCCTTCCTTCCTACCTACCTACCTACCTTCCTACCTTCCTACCTTCCTAACTACCTACCTACCTACCTACCTACCTACCTACCTACCTTCCTTCCTTCCTTCCTTCCTTCCTTCCTTCCTTCCTTCCTTCCTTCCTTCCTTCCTTCCTTCCTTCCTTCCTGTAGCCAACTGGTCCATATGTGGGTGTGCGTGTTGTTTTTGTTTCCTCCTTTCCTTGATTTTTAACCAATTGCTGCTGGTCTCAGTTGGGAAGGATCTGGCACTTAGTTAGTGAAGCAGACCCCCAAGGCACTGCACCCGCCTTGTGCAAATGAGTTGCGGCCTACGGGAAAAGAGTACTTTGCCCACGACAGGGCCTCGCGGGGCCCAGCTTGCCGGACAGCGTGCGTCCCTCCAAACCGACACTCTTGTTTCTCTTCAGATCGTACAAATCTTTCGCCTTTTACTAAAGATTTCCGTGGAGGGGAACAACAAGAGATTATGTCAATTTTTTGATGCCCAGTTTTACGACAGGGCTTTGTGCATTTGTCTAAAGTAACCTTCCTCTGGCACCATCAATACACCTTGGGCTGATTTTGATGGCCCTTAAGTCACATTATGCTCATAAAAGAGAGATGTACTGCACCAGATTCTAGCTAAACAGCTAGTTTCCATCTGCAGTAGCTGAAGAACAATAATAAATGATACAATACAATTTACACATTTTACAATATAAAAAGCACACATTGAGAAGCTCACATACAACATTCACATCACAATATTAAAGAGTAAACTTATGAATACATTGTTAAAAGTTGAAACATGACATATTTTAAAACATAGCACACCGGGACCAGAAAGTAGATGCTTCAGTGCTGGCATTTTTGTAGCTGTTTGTAAAAGGAGTCATAGTTGGGTTGATTTTTGATGTGGTCTGGGAGTTGGTTCCATTGTTTTATTGCATTGTAGGAAAAGGCTGAGTGTCCAAAAGCAGTTTTTCTTTTTGGGATGGCACACTGCCCCCTGGTGGAGGCCGGTGCGATTCTGAAGGGACCAGGGGGGACCTCCTCCTCCGGTAAGCCCTCGGCCCTGAGAGCAGGGGGCCATCGCTCGGCGGCCACTCTGCCGGGAGCAGCGGCTCGGCTCTCGGCCGAGCAACTCATACTTACCTGGCAGGGGCGATACCATGATCACTAAGGTGGTTCACCCAGGGCGAGGCTCGTCCATTGCACTCGGGATGTCTGCTGACCCCTGTGAATTCCCCAAATGTGGGAATCTCAACTGCATAATTTCTGGTAGTGGGGGACTGCGTCCGCGCTCTCCCCTGATTTCGTGTCTAAAGAAATGTCTTTTTCCTGCCCTCTCCTTTCTCTGCCCTGGGGAAGGTTTCCCAGGCCCCCTTTCTGTTAGCTTTTTCCCTAACTCGTCTGGCTGCGTGTTAGTCCGATTGTGCGTCGGCTTTATTTGCTTGCTTACTTGCTCGCTCGCTCGCATGCATGCATGCATGCATGCATGCTTGTTTGCTAGCTTGCGTGCGCGCGTGCTTGCTTGTTTGTTTGTTTGTTCTTTTTGCAGCTTCCCGGAAGCACCTGCCCTTCACTTGCTGCCGAGAAGGCTGAGCTGCGCAGGATTCCAAGCTCCGCCTCTCTGTCTGCACAGCTCATGAGCCCCGCCCACCCACAGCTGGCTGCAGGCAGGTGCTGCTGGAACCATTGGCTGCAGGGTGCGTCGGGGAAACGCTCGCACCTCCCCGGACCCATTACGGGCATCGCTTCTCGGCCTTTTGGCTAAGATCAAGTGTAGTTTGTAGCTCCACTTGACTGTTTGCCTCAGACCAGACAGCGATCGCCTCCGAGGTTCCCGACGGTGTTAGCCTTTGTGGCTTTCACCTAGGGCCTCGGGGGATATATTGTCCTTTTTGGTTTGTTCTGTTATTGTTTTTTGTCTTTGTCCCCCCCCTTTTTAGCGAATTTGCACACTGAGCACCTCCGCACTTTAAAAGTAAGTAGACACCTTACTTGGTTTTAATTTGCACTTATTTATTGTTTTTTTAGCAGTTTTAACTGGTTTTAGACAGTGTTTTAGCGTTTTAAATTTTAGTTTTTAGCTGTGGGTGCCTCCAAAATGTCGGCCTCCCATGCCGGCAGGAGGAGGCACCACAGCGTTCGCTTCACCTTGAAAGAAGTAAAAGGGAAAGTGCTACAATTTTCCCGTTTAGACTTCTCGAGACACCTTGTCCAGAAGGTGCTCGCATTCAAACCGGACGACCTGAATTGTATTCTGTCTCTGCCCTTCAACAGAGGGTTTGATGTTAGCTTTCGTACAGTCCTTCTGTTGAAGGAATTCTGGGCAAGGTATGAAAAGGTGAAGCCCCGGTTTTCAGCATTCATTGTTGAGAACTTGACTGACAATTCACTGAAACATGTGATTGTCAGAATGTTCAATGAAACGGTGAGTGCTGAGGATATCTGTTTATGGCTGGGAAGATATTGCACGGTGAAGGGCCAGGCTATCAAGGTAAGAGATGTGGATGGCATTTGGACCGGCAGCTGGAGGGTTCCTGTCCAGCAATGGCAGGACCCCCAGGGCTACCAAGGCCTGAAACACCTGCCTAGTATGATTGTCCTGGGAGAAAACCGTGGCTATATACACTACCAGGGACAACCCAAGCTCTGCCGGCGGTGTGGAGAGCATGGGCACTTGGTGGATGCTTGCACTCAAGTGGTCTGTGGGAAGTGTAGAGAAATTGGTCACACTTTTGATGAGTGTACCAATGGCAGAAGTTGTAACTTGTGTGGGGATTCTGACCACCTGTTCAGAAGCTGCCCCAAGTCTTTTGCCAACAGATTGAAGGCTGGAAAAATGGAAAGTGGACAAAATGGAGGGAAAAGTAACGAGGTAATTGGAGAAGTGGGGCAAGAAATTTCAAATCTCCCGCCAAAACCCCTGATTGGAGGAGAGGAGCAGGGTGAGGCGGGGGGAGGGGGAGGAGCCTGCGGGAGGCTCCACCCACACAGGAGGAGGAGGAGGGAGCCCAGGGGCCTGCGGAGGCCCCTCCCACACAGGAGGAGGAGGGGGGAACCCAGGGGCCTGCGGAGGCCCCTCCCACCCCAGAGGGGGGGGATTGCAGATACCCCCCTCACCCCAGAGGGGGGCTCTGCAGAGGCCTCTCCCCCCCAGGAGGAGGGGGTGATCCTCTCCTCAGAAACCGACCCACAGATGGAGTCGGGGGAAGTTATGGGGGAGGTCACCCCCACGGCTCCCTCCTCGAGAAAGCCATGCACCCCAAGAGACCTCTGTCTGAGTCGTCTTCTGAGAGTAATTTACTCTCAGAGAAGAGGGGGAGAGTCCGGACTCTCTCAGACAGTGACTCTGTGGAGGAGACCCGGATCTTCCCCTCCGACTCCCCCAACGAGGTCTCGTTCCTCTCTATAAACCTCAGATCAACTCCACTGCAAGTGCCAATTAGGAAGAGGAGGAACAAGCCTAAAGCCCCTTCCCCCTCACCCTCGAGGAGGAAGGCAGAGGCGAGTTCACAAGGTCCACCCTAACGGCCTTTTTTAACTGTATTTTAAACTGGTTTTATTGTTTTTTAATGTCATTTTAGTTTTTAAATGTCATACCTGTTTTTAACCATACTCATGGCGATAACACTCTCCACCATCAATGTGAGGAGTGTGAAGTCTAGAGTTAGAGCTCAAAGTATTTTATCCCATCTTAATTCTTTTAACTCAGATTTGTTTTTATTACAAGAATGTGCACTGCCGTTTTTAAAATACTACAGGGACTGGGAGGAGATGTGGCCACACCCGTCGTTATGGAGCGGTTCAAACGAGAATAAAAACGACGGGGTGGCCATTTTAATCAAGAACCCCCTGGTGACGGTAAAGGGCAGCACTGTGGTGAGAGACGGACGGGCACTTTTAATACACCTGAGTTTTATGGGACGGGATTTTAAGCTCTTAAATATTTATGGTTTTAATGACAAGCACGACAGGTATGACCTTTTAGAAGATCTGCAGTCCCACATGCTGGGCAGAACTCCCTTTATTTTAGCAGGTGATTTTAATTGTATTTTATCGAGAAAAGATAGAAACAGATCAGGGGATTTTAAATTAGATAAAACATCGTTTTTATTGCAGGATTTATGTAGGGATTTTAAACTACATGACTGTTTTAAAAACGTGCATCCTAGAGAGGAGGGCTTCACCTGGTTCAGTGGTGACGGCACCAGAGCCTCTCGCATTGACTACGTTTTTACCAGGGATTGCCCACCCACTGATGCTACATTGACCCCTGTTTTCTTCTCAGATCACCTGATGCTTTCCTGCACGCTTTCACTTTCTTCGGGTGTGACCGTAGGAAGTGGTCTGTGGAAACTCAACTGCTCCCTGTTAAAGGACGCTGACGTAGTCCGTCAGTACAGGGAGCAGTACAAAGAGTGGCAGACCCTTCAAGACTTGCATGAAACACGAGCACACTGGTGGGAGATGGTCAAGGCTTAGGACTAAAACCTTTTTTAGAAGGGCGGGGAAAAAGAAAAAGGAAAAGGAGAGTAGCCGCATGTTGGGACTGCAGAAACGATTACAAAGATATTTTAATCTTTTACAAAATGGTTTTAACTTTAGTGAAGAAATAAAACAAATAAAAAAGGAAATGTCGACCCTAGCGGAAATAAAAAGCAAAGGTATTATTTTAAGAGCAAAAGAAAAAGAAGTAGAAGAGGGAGAAAAATGTACGCGGTACTTTTTTAAAAAGATTTTAAATAAAACCAAAACCTTTTTAACTCTAAAAAATGAAGAAGGAAATATAACAGAGAAAACAGAAGAGATAAAAGAAATAGTAGAAAGGTTTTATGAAAAGCTCTACGGAAAAAAGGAAATTAATACCAGTATTTTAAATGAGATTTTAAAGTCCTTTGAAAACTTTTTAACAGACACCGTGCTTTTATCCCAAGATTTTAACCTTTTAGAACTGACCAAAAATTTTAACAGTTTTAAAAGGGGCAAATCCCCGGGGGCCGACGGGCTCCCGGTGGAATTTTATCAAACTTTTTGGGATATTTTAGCACCTGATTTGTTGGAGGTTTTTAAGGACTTTGAAAGACTAGGGCGACTACCTGACAGTTTCAGACTAGGGATAGTGACTCTCCTTCCCAAGGACAAGGACAAGACTGACTTGACCAACTGGAGACCGATAACCCTTTTAAATCTGGACTGTAAACTTTTTAGCAAAATTTTATCCTCACGTCTGTCCTTGTTTTTAGAGGGATTGATTCACCCGGATCAAAGCTGTGCCGTTCCGGGGAGGAAGATCACCGACAGCCTCGTACTGATCCGAGACACCATCTGTTACGCGAGAGACAGAAACATTCGGCTAGTAGTCCTAAATTTAGACTTTGAGAAAGCCTTCGATCGGGTCTCGCACCAGTACCTCTTTGAGGTACTGCGAAAAGTGGGTTTACCTGATAGGTTTATAGAGTGGGTGGGACTGCTATACCGAGGGATCAGCAGCAGATTTATTGTTAACGGGCATCTTACAAAAGCAGTGCAAATCAACTGCGGTGTCCGTCAGGGCTGTCCGTTATCGGCCCTCCTCTACATCCTCTGCATCGAACCTCTGGCACAGCTCTTGAGAAGGGACGAACGAATCAGGGGGGTGGGCATCCCGGGTGGGGGGGGGCTCACCGCCAAGTGCGTTTTATATATGGACGACGTGAATGTTTTATGTACTGATCTTTTATCCGTTAGCAGGACTCTGGACTTGACTGACTGGTTTGGACTGGCCTCTGGGTCGAGGCTCAACAGAGCCAAGACCCAAGCCCAATTTTATGGACCGTGGACCCCCGACGAGACTGCCGGACTCCCCCTCACTGTGACCCAAGGACAAAAGATACTGGGAATCAGGTTCGACCGGGAGGGGGGTGGGAGTCAAAATTGGGGCGACGTCCTAGGGAAAGTCAGACAAAGACTGGGGTTTTGGACACTTAGAGGACTGACGATGGAAGGGAAGATTTTAATTATTAAGGCTGTGATTTTACCCCTGTTTTTATTGATCTCCTCTGTTTTTATGCCACCCAGGCCCGTGATTTTATCTTTGGAGAGGGCGATTTTTTATTTTTTATGGGGATCAAAGTGGGAGAGGCTGAGGAGGGAAGTGATCAAGAAATCAAAGGAGAAAGGAGGGAAAGGCGTCCCAGACCTCCCCCTCTTCCTGGGAGGAAAATACACAGCTTTGCACTTTGCACTTGCCAAGGGCCCATCCGGAAACCCAAAAACGACAGCTTTTATAAGATTCTGGATGGGCTCCTTTTTAAGAAAGAAAAAGATTTTACCCATCGATTTAAAAGTTCCAGTGTCTTTTAACCTGCCTAAGTTTTATGCTTTTATTCCCACCTTTTTAAAGCATTTTAACCTAGAGCAGGAGGAGGTGCAGGTTTTAACTAACCACCGTTTTTTAATCTCTGTTGTGCAGGAGCGGGAAGCAGTGAGCCCAGTGCGCGGGCTGGCGCTAGGCGAGCCCTCCACGGTTTGGCGCAACGTGAACCATCCTGCTCTCCCAAACAGACTCCGGGACCTGTCCTGGCTGGTGGCTCACGAGGTCCTCCCGGTCAGGTCCGTGATGCACTCCCGGAGCTTGTCTCGGTGCGCTACCTGCCCCCGGCCGGGTTGTGGCGCGCCCGAGTCGGTGCGGCATTTGCTCTGGGAGTGCAGTGCCGCAGTAGACCAGTGGGCGACAGCCGGCTCCTTGCAATTCCCGTACCTACCAGCAGGGGAGGTCCTTACAGCACAGCTGGTGCTGTACGGGGTGGGCCTCAGTCCGACAATATCAAAAGAGGACTTTGCAAGGATTTGGCTCACCCTAGCCGCCATCAAAGACGCCATGTGGACCTCCAGAAACCTGCTGGTAGGAAGGCACATGCAGATCCCCCCCGTGGCTGTGATCCGGAAGGCAGCAGCTACAGTCCGAGAGGCTGTAGCTGCAGGCGGCGGGCCCTAGGACACAGCCACAAAGAAGAATCGCCTCTGTGCTCATTCGGATGAAGGTGACCGAAGCCTTAACTCGAAGGTCGGAGCCGCAGCGGCCTGGCTCTCCGGGAGCGGTCGGTGGGAAGGAGCATCGGGGAGGATCTCCTCTGAGCACGACAGGTTCCCGAGAGACCAAATGTTTGGGAGAGTGGGATGAGTTGTTCTTGATAAGGACTCACCCCGCTCCTGCACAAAGAGGGCTTTTATCTACCGCACCCTCTTTTAATGGACACTTTTATTGACACACCTTTTATGGACATTGTTTTTCTACACTACTTTAACACGCAACGGTTTTAGCATTCACTCTGTTTTTTACTGCTCTTATTGTTGATGTGTTGAAATGTGTTTTATAGAGAAAATTTTAACAATGTCTGTTTTGAACTGAACTGAAATGTGAAGAAATGTATATATGTATGTGTGTCAATAAACTTTTTTCGAAAGAAAAAATCTGTTCTTATCAGTTTAATATCTGATACGTCCCCTACCCGGGGACCATATATTAAATTGATTTTTGGACAAGGGAGACGGAATGTGGGGCTTGCTCCGTCCACTCCACGCATCGACCTGGTATTGCAGTATCTCTGGGAACGGTGCACCTTCATTCTCAAGTAAACAAACAAACAAACAAACTGTCGATCATGTCTTCTCTCTTTTGTATCTTTCCTTGTCCTATCTTTTCCCAGTTGTTCCCCATTTTTTTGTTCTTTCTCTTTTCCCACTCCTGCCCAGTTTTTCCTGCCTTCCTTCCTTCCTACCTACCTACCTACCTTCCTACCTACCTACCTACCTACCTACCTACCTACCTACCTACCTACCTACCTACCTACCTACCTACCTACCTTCCTTCCTTCCTTCCTTCCTTCCTTCCTTCCTTCCTGTAGCCAACTGGTCCATATGTGGGTGTGCGTGTTGTTTTTGTTTCCTCCTTTCCTTGATTTTTAACCAATTGCTGCTGGTCTCAGTTGGGAAGGATCTGGCACTTAGTTAGTGAAGCAGACCCCCAAGGCACTGCACCCGCCTTGTGCAAATGAGTTGCGGCCTACGGGAAAAGAGTACTTTGCCCACGACAGGGCCTCGCGGGGCCCAGCTTGCCGGACAGCGTGCGTCCCTCCAAACCGACACTCTTGTTTCTCTTCAGATCGTACAAATCTTTCGCCTTTTACTAAAGATTTCCGTGGAGGGGAACAACAAGAGATTATGTCAATTTTTTGATGCCCAGTTTTACGACAGGGCTTTGTGCATTTGTCTAAAGTAACCTTCCTCTGGCACCATCAATACACCTTGGGCTGATTTTGATGGCCCTTAAGTCACATTATGCTCATAAAAGAGAGATGTACTGCACCAGATTCTAGCTAAACAGCTAGTTTCCATCTGCAGTAGCTGAAGAACAATAATAAATGATACAATACAATTTACACATTTTACAATATAAAAAGCACACATTGAGAAGCTCACATACAACATTCACATCACAATATTAAAGAGTAAACTTATGAATACATTGTTAAAAGTTGAAACATGACATATTTTAAAACATAGCACACCGGGACCAGAAAGTAGATGCTTCAGTGCTGGCATTTTTGTAGCTGTTTGTAAAAGGAGTCATAGTTGGGTTGATTTTTGATGTGGTCTGGGAGTTGGTTCCATTGTTTTATTGCATTGTAGGAAAAGGCTGAGTGTCCAAAAGCAGTTTTTCTTTTTGGGATGGCACACTGCCCCCTGGTGGAGGCCGGTGCGATTCTGAAGGGACCAGGGGGGACCTCCTCCTCCGGTAAGCCCTCGGCCCTGAGAGCAGGGGGCCATCGCTCGGCGGCCACTCTGCCGGGAGCAGCGGCTCGGCTCTCGGCCGAGCAACTCATACTTACCTGGCAGGGGCGATACCATGATCACTAAGGTGGTTCACCCAGGGCGAGGCTCGTCCATTGCACTCGGGATGTCTGCTGACCCCTGTGAATTCCCCAAATGTGGGAATCTCAACTGCATAATTTCTGGTAGTGGGGGACTGCGTCCGCGCTCTCCCCTGATTTCGTGTCTAAAGAAATGTCTTTTTCCTGCCCTCTCCTTTCTCTGCCCTGGGGAAGGTTTCCCAGGCCCCCTTTCTGTTAGCTTTTTCCCTAACTCGTCTGGCTGCGTGTTAGTCCGATTGTGCGTCGGCTTTATTTGCTTGCTTACTTGCTCGCTCGCTCGCATGCATGCATGCATGCTTGTTTGCTTGCGTGCGTGCGCGCGTGCTTGCTTGTTTGTTTGTTTGTTCTTTTTGCAGCTTCCCGGAAGCCCCTGCCCTTCACTTGCTGCCGAGAAGGCTGAGCTGCGCAGGATTCCAAGCTCCGCCTCTCTGTCTGCACAGCTCATGAGCCCCGCCCACCCACAGCTGGCTGCAGGCAGGTGCTGCTGGAACCATTGGCTGCAGGGTGCGTCGGGGAAACGCTCGCACCTCCCCGGACCCATTACGGGCATCGCTTCTCGGCCTTTTGGCTAAGATCAAGTGTAGTATCTGTTCTTATCAGTTTAATATCTGATACGTCCCCTACCCGGGGACCATATATTAAATTGATTTTTGGACAAGGGAGACGGAATGTGGGGCTTGCTCCGTCCACTCCACGCATCGACCTGGTATTGCAGTATCTCTGGGAACGGTGCACCTTCATTCTCAAGTAAACAAACAAACAAACAAACTGTCCATCATGTCTTCTCGCTTTTGTATCTTTCCTTGTCCTATCTTTTCCCAGTTGTTCCCTGTTTTTTGTTCTTTCTCTTTTCCCACTCCTGCCCAGTTTTTCCTGCCTTCCTTCCTTCCTACCTACCTACCTACCTTCCTACCTACCTACCTACCTACCTACCTACCTACCTACCTACCTACCTTCCTTCCTTCCTTCCTTCCTTCCTTCCTTCCTTCCTTCCTTCCTTCCTTCCTTCCTTCCTTCCTTCCTTCCTTCCTTCCTTCCTTCCTTCCTGTAGCCAACTGGTCCATATGTGGGTGTGCGTGTTGTTTTTGTTTCCTCCTTTCCTTGATTTTTAACCAATTGCTGCTGGTCTCAGTTGGGAAGGATCTGGCACTTAGTTAGTGAAGCAGACCCCCAAGGCACTGCACCCGCCTTGTGCAAATGAGTTGCGGCCTACGGGAAAAGAGTACTTTGCCCACGACAGGGCCTCGCGGGGCCCAGCTTGCCGGACAGCGTGCGTCCCTCCAAACCGACACTCTTGTTTCTCTTCAGATCGTACAAATCTTTCGCCTTTTACTAAAGATTTCCGTGGAGGGGAACAACAAGAGATTATGTCAATTTTTTGATGCCCAGTTTTACGACAGGGCTTTGTGCATTTGTCTAAAGTAACCTTCCTCTGGCACCATCAATACACCTTGGGCTGATTTTGATGGCCCTTAAGTCACATTATGCTCATAAAAGAGAGATGTACTGCACCAGATTCTAGCTAAACAGCTAGTTTCCATCTGCAGTAGCTGAAGAACAATAATAAATGATACAATACAATTTACACATTTTACAATATAAAAAGCACACATTGAGAAGCTCACATACAACATTCACATCACAATATTAAAGAGTAAACTTATGAATACATTGTTAAAAGTTGAAACATGACATATTTTAAAACATAGCACACCGGGACCAGAAAGTAGATGCTTCAGTGCTGGCATTTTTGTAGCTGTTTGTAAAAGGAGTCATAGTTGGGTTGATTTTTGATGTGGTCTGGGAGTTGGTTCCATTGTTTTATTGCATTGTAGGAAAAGGCTGAGTGTCCAAAAGCAGTTTTTCTTTTTGGGATGGCACACTGCCCCCTGGTGGAGGCCGGTGCGATTCTGAAGGGACCAGGGGGACCTCCTCCTCCGGTAAGCCCTCGGCCCTGAGAGCAGGGGGCCATCGCTCGGCGGCCACTCTGCCGGGAGCAGCGGCTCGGCTCTCGGCCGAGCAACTCATACTTACCTGGCAGGGGCGATACCATGATCACTAAGGTGGTTCACCCAGGGCGAGGCTCGTCCATTGCACTCGGGATGTCTGCTGACCCCTGTGAATTCCCCAAATGTGGGAATCTCAACTGCATAATTTCTGGTAGTGGGGGACTGCGTCCGCGCTCTCCCCTGATTTCGTGTCTAAAGAAATGTCTTTTTCCTGCCCTCTCCTTTCTCTGCCCTGGGGAAGGTTTCCCAGGCCCCCTTTCTGTTAGCTTTTTCCCTAACTCGTCTGGCTGCGTGTTAGTCCGATTGTGCGTCGGCTTTATTTGCTTGCTTACTTGCTCGCTCGCTCGCATGCATGCATGCATGCTTGTTTGCTTGCGTGCGTGCGCGCGTGCTTGCTTGTTTGTTTGTTTGTTCTTTTTGCAGCTTCCCGGAAGCCCCTGCCCTTCACTTGCTGCCGAGAAGGCTGAGCTGCGCAGGATTCCAAGCTCCGCCTCTCTGTCTGCACAGCTCATGAGCCCCGCCCACCCACAGCTGGCTGCAGGCAGGTGCTGCTGGAACCATTGGCTGCAGGGTGCGTCGGGGAAACGCTCGCACCTCCCCGGACCCATTACGGGCATCGCTTCTCGGCCTTTTGGCTAAGATCAAGTGTAGTTTGTAGCTCCACTTGACTGTTTGCCTCAGACCAGACAGCGATCGCCTCCGAGGTTCCGACGGTGTTAGCCTTTGTGGCTTTCACCTAGGGCCTCGGGGGATATATTGTCCTTTTTGGTTTGTTCTGTTATTGTTTTTTGTCTTTGTCCCCCCCTTTTTAGCGAATTTGCACACTGAGCACCTCCGCACTTTAAAAGTAAGTAGACACCTTACTTGGTTTTAATTTGCACTTATTTATTGTTTTTTTAGCAGTTTTAACTGGTTTTAGACAGTGTTTTAGCGTTTTAAATTTTAGTTTTTAGCTGTGGGTGCCTCCAAAATGTCGGCCTCCCATGCCGGCAGGAGGAGGCACCACAGCGTTCGCTTCACCTTGAAAGAAGTAAAAGGGAAAGTGCTACAATTTTCCCGTTTAGACTTCTCGAGACACCTTGTCCAGAAGGTGCTCGCATTCAAACCGGACGACCTGAATTGTATTCTGTCTCTGCCCTTCAACAGAGGGTTTGATGTTAGCTTTCGTACAGTCCTTCTGTTGAAGGAATTCTGGGCAAGGTATGAAAAGGTGAAGCCCCGGTTTTCAGCATTCATTGTTGAGAACTTGACTGACAATTCACTGAAACATGTGATTGTCAGAATGTTCAATGAAACGGTGAGTGCTGAGGATATCTGTTTATGGCTGGGAAGATATTGCACGGTGAAGGGCCAGGCTATCAAGGTAAGAGATGTGGATGGCATTTGGACCGGCAGCTGGAGGGTTCCTGTCCAGCAATGGCAGGACCCCCAGGGCTACCAAGGCCTGAAACACTTGCCTAGTATGATTGTCCTGGGAGAAAACCGTGGCTATATACACTACCAGGGACAACCCAAGCTCTGCCGGCGGTGTGGAGAGCATGGGCACTTGGTGGATGCTTGCACTCAAGTGGTCTGTGGGAAGTGTAGAGAAATTGGTCACACTTTTGATGAGTGTACCAATGGCAGAAGTTGTAACTTGTGTGGGGATTCTGACCACCTGTTCAGAAGCTGCCCCAAGTCTTTTGCCAACAGATTGAAGGCTGGAAAAATGGAAAGTGGACAAAATGGAGGGAAAAGTAACGAGGTAATTGGAGAAGTGGGGCAAGAAATTTCAAATCTCCCGCCAAAACCCCTGATTGGAGGAGAGGAGCAGGGTGAGGCGGGGGAGGGGGAGGAGCCTGCGGAGGCTCCTCCCACACAGGAGGAGGAGGAGGGAGCCCAGGGGCCTGCGGAGGCCCCTCCCACACAGGAGGAGGAGGGGGGAACCCAGGGGCCTGCGGAGGCCCCTCCCACCCCAGAGGGGGAGGTTGCAGATACCCCCCTCACCCCAGAGGGGGGCTCTGCAGAGGCCTCTCCCCCCCAGGAGGAGGGGGTGATCCTCTCCTCAGAAACCGACCCAGAGATGGAGTCGGTGGAAGTTATGGGGGGAGGTCACCCCCACGGCTCCCTCCTCGAGAAAGCCATGCACCCCAAGAGACCTCTGTCTGAGTCGTCTTCTGAGAGTAATTTACTCTCAGAGAAGAGGGGGAGAGTCCGGACTCTCTCAGACAGTGACTCTGTGGAGGAGACCCGGATCTTCCCCTCCGACTCCCCCAACGAGGTCTCGTTCCTCTCTATAAACCTCAGATCAACTCCACTGCAAGTGCCAATTAGGAAGAGGAGGAACAAGCCTAAAGCCCCTTCCCCCTCACCCTCGAGGAGGAAGGCAGAGGCGAGTTCACAAGGTCCACCCTAACGGCCTTTTTTAACTGTATTTTAAACTGGTTTTATTGTTTTTAATGTCATTTTAGTTTTTTAAATGTCATACCTGTTTTTAACCATACTCATGGCGATAACACTCTCCACCATCAATGTGAGGAGTGTGAAGTCTAGAGTTAGAGCTCAAAGTATTTTATCCCATCTTAATTCTTTTAACTCAGATTTGTTTTTATTACAAGAATGTGCACTGCCGTTTTTAAAACACTACAGGGACTGGGAGGAGATGTGGCCACACCCGTCGTTATGGAGCGGTTCAAACGAGAATAAAAACGACGGGGTGGCCATTTTAATCAAGAACCCCCTGGTGACGGTAAAGGGCAGCACTGTGGTGAGAGACGGACGGGCACTTTTAATACACCTGAGTTTTATGGGACGGGATTTTAAGCTCTTAAATATTTATGGTTTTAATGACAAGCACGACAGGTATGACCTTTTAGAAGATCTGCAGTCCCACATGCTGGGCAGAACTCCCTTTATTTTAGCAGGTGATTTTAATTGTATTTTATCGAGAAAAGATAGAAACAGATCAGGGGATTTTAAATTAGATAAAACATCGTTTTTATTGCAGGATTTATGTAGGGATTTTAAACTACATGACTGTTTTAAAAACGTGCATCCTAGAGAGGAGGGCTTCACCTGGTTCAGTGGTGACGGCACCAGAGCCTCTCGCATTGACTACGTTTTTACCAGGGATTGCCCACCCACTGATGCTACATTGACCCCTGTTTTCTTCTCAGATCACCTGATGCTTTCCTGCACGCTTTCACTTTCTTCGGGTGTGACCGTAGGAAGTGGTCTGTGGAAACTCAACTGCTCCCTGTTAAAGGACGCTGACGTAGTCCGTCAGTACAGGGAGCAGTACAAAGAGTGGCAGACCCTTCAAGACTTGCATGAAACACGAGCACACTGGTGGGAGATGGTCAAAGCTAGGACTAAAACCTTTTTTAGAAGGGCGGGGAAAAAGAAAAAGGAAAAGGAGAGTAGCCGCATGTTGGGACTGCAGAAACGATTACAAAGATATTTTAATCTTTTACAAAATGGTTTTAACTTTAGTGAAGAAATAAAACAAATAAAAAAGGAAATGTCGACCCTAGCGGAAATAAAAAGCAAAGGTATTATTTTAAGAGCAAAAGAAAAAGAAGTAGAAGAGGGAGAAAAATGTACGCGGTACTTTTTTAAAAAGATTTTAAATAAAACCAAAACCTTTTTAACTCTAAAAAATGAAGAAGGAAATATAACAGAGAAAACAGAAGAGATAAAAGAAATAGTAGAAAGGTTTTATGAAAAGCTCTACGGAAAAAAGGAAATTAATACCAGTATTTTAAATGAAATTTTAAAGTCCTTTGAAAACTTTTTAACAGACACCGTGCTTTTATCCCAAGATTTTAACCTTTTAGAACTGACCAAAAATTTTAACAGTTTTAAAAGGGGCAAATCCCCGGGGGCCGACGGGCTCCCGGTGGAATTTTATCAAACTTTTTGGGATATTTTAGCACCAGACTTATTGGCTGTTTTTAAGGACTTTGAAAGACTAGGGCGACTACCTGACAGTTTTAGAGTAGGGATAGTGACTCTCCTTCCCAAGGACAAAGACAAGACGGACTTGACGAACTGGAGACCTATCACTCTTTTAAATTTTGATTGTAAACTTTTTAGCAAAATTTTATCCTCACGTCTGTCCTTGTTTTTAGAGGGATTGATTCACCCGGATCAAAGCTGTGCCGTTCCGGGGAGGAAGATCACCGACAGCCTCGTACTGATCCGAGACACCATCTGTTACGCGAGAGACAGAAACATTCGGCTAGTAGTCCTAAATTTAGACTTTGAGAAAGCCTTCGATCGGGTCTCGCACCAGTACCTCTTTGAGGTACTGCGAAAAGTGGGTTTACCTGATAGGTTTATAGAGTGGGTGGGACTGCTATACCGAGGGATCAGCAGCAGATTTATTGTTAACGGGCATCTTACAAAAGCAGTGCAAATCAACTGCGGTGTCCGTCAGGGCTGTCCGTTATCGGCCCTCCTCTACATCCTCTGCATCGAACCTCTGGCACAGCTCTTGAGAAGGGACGAACGAATCAGGGGGGTGGGCATCCCGGGTGGGGGGGGGCTCACCGCCAAGTGCGTTTTATACATGGACGACGTGAATGTTTTATGTACTGATCTTTTATCCGTTAGCAGGACTCTGGACTTGACTGACTGGTTTGGACTGGCCTCTGGGTCGAGGCTCAACAGAGCCAAGACCCAAGCCCAATTTTATGGACCGTGGACCCCCGACGAGACTGCCGGACTCCCCCTCACTGTGACCCAAGGACAAAAAATACTGGGAATCAGGTTCGACCGGGAGGGGGGTGGGAGTCAAAATTGGGGCGACGTCCTAGGGAAAGTCAGACAAAGACTGGGGTTTTGGACACTTAGAGGACTGACGATGGAAGGGAAGATTTTAATCATCAAGGCCGTGATTTTACCCCTGTTTTTATTGATCTCCTCTGTTTTTATGCCGCCCAGGCCCGTGATTTTATCCTTGGAGAGGGCCATTTTTTATTTTTTATGGGGATCAAAGTGGGAGAGGCTGAGGAGGGAAGTCATAAAAAAACCGAAGGAGAAAGGAGGAAAAGGCGTCCCGGACCTCCCCCTCTTCCTAGGGGCAAAATATACAGCGCTGCACCTTGCACTTTCCAAGGGCCCATCCGGAAACCCAAAAACGACAGCTTTTACAAGATTCTGGATGGGTTCCTTTTTAAGAAAGAAAAAGATTTTACCCATCGATTTAAAAGTTCCAGTGTCTTTTAACCTGCCTAAGTTTTATGCTTTTATTCCCACCTTTTTAAAGCATTTTAACCTAGAGCAGGAGGAGGTGCAGGTTTTAACTAACCACCGTTTTTTAATCTCTGTTGTGCAGGAGCGGGAAGCAGTGAGCCCAGTGCGCGGGCTGGCGCTAGGCGAGCCCTCCACGGTTTGGCGCAACGTGAACCATCCTGCTCTCCCAAACAGACTCCGGGACCTGTCCTGGCTGGTGGCTCACGAGGTCCTCCCGGTCAGGTCCGTGATGCACTCCCGGAGCTTGTCTCGGTGCGCTACCTGCCCCCGGCCGGGTTGTGGCGCGCCCGAGTCGGTGCGGCATTTGCTCTGGGAGTGCAGTGCCGCAGTAGACCAGTGGGCGACAGCCGGCTCCTTGCAATTCCCGTACCTACCAGCAGGGGAGGTCCTTACAGCACAGCTGGTGCTGTACGGGGTGGGCCTCAGTCCGACAATATCAAAAGAGGACTTTGCGAGGATTTGGCTCACCCTAGCCGCCATCAAAGACGCCATGTGGACCTCCAGAAACCTGCTGGTAGGAAGGCACATGCAGATCCCCCCCGTGGCTGTGATCCGGAAGGCAGCAGCTACAGTCCGAGAGGCTGTAGCTGCAGGCGGCGGGCCCTAGGACACAGCCACAAAGAAGAATCGCCTCTGTGCTCATTCGGATGAAGGTGACCGAAGCCTTAACTCGAAGGTCGGAGCCGCAGCGGCCTGGCTCTCCGGGAGCGGTCGGTGGGAAGGAGCATCGGGGAGGATCTCCTCTGAGCACGACAGGTTCCCGAGAGACCAAATGTTTGGGAGAGTGGGATGAGTTGTTCTTGATAAGGACTGATAAGAACAGATACTACACTTGATCTTAGCCAAAAGGCCGAGAAGCGATGCCCGTAATGGGTCCGGGGAGGTGCGAGCGTTTCCCCGACGCACCCTGCAGCCAATGGTTCCAGCAGCACCTGCCTGCAGCCAGCTGTGGGTGGGCGGGGCTCATGAGCTGTGCAGACAGAGAGGCGGAGCTTGGAATCCTGCGCAGCTCAGCCTTCTCGGCAGCAAGTGAAGGGCAGGGGCTTCCGGGAAGCTGCAAAAAGAACAAACAAACAAACAAGCAAGCACGCGCGCACGCACGCAAGCAAACAAGCATGCATGCATGCATGCGAGCGAGCGAGCAAGTAAGCAAGCAAATAAAGCCGACGCACAATCGGACTAACACGCAGCCAGACGAGTTAGGGAAAAAGCTAACAGAAAGGGGGCCTGGGAAACCTTCCCCAGGGCAGAGAAAGGAGAGGGCAGGAAAAAGACATTTCTTTAGACACGAAATCAGGGGAGAGCGCGGACGCAGTCCCCCACTACCAGAAATTATGCAGTTGAGATTCCCACATTTGGGGAATTCACAGGGGTCAGCAGACATCCCGAGTGCAATGGACGAGCCTCGCCCTGGGTGAACCACCTTAGTGATCATGGTATCGCCCCTGCCAGGTAAGTATGAGTTGCTCGGCCGAGAGCCGAGCCGCTGCTCCCGGCAGAGTGGCCGCCGAGCGATGGCCCCCTGCTCTCAGGGCCGAGGGCTTACCGGAGGAGGAGGTCCCCCTGGTCCCTTCAGAATCGCACCGGCCTCCACCAGGGGGCAGTGTGCCATCCCAAAAAGAAAAACTGCTTTTGGACACTCAGCCTTTTCCTACAATGCAATAAAACAATGGAACCAACTCCCAGACCACATCAAAAATCAACCCAACTATGACTCCTTTTACAAACAGCTACAAAAATGCCAGCACTGAAGCATCTACTTTCTGGTCCCGGTGTGCTATGTTTTAAAATATGTCATGTTTCAACTTTTAACAATGTATTCATAAGTTTACTCTTTAATATTGTGATGTGAATGTTGTATGTGAGCTTCTCAATGTGTGCTTTTTATATTGTAAAATGTGTAAATTGTATTGTATCATTTATTATTGTTCTTCAGCTACTGCAGATGGAAACTAGCTGTTTAGCTAGAATCTGGTGCAGTACATCTCTCTTTTATGAGCATAATGTGACTTAAGGGCCATCAAAATCAGCCCAAGGTGTATTGATGGTGCCAGAGGAAGGTTACTTTAGACAAATGCACAAAGCCCTGTCGTAAAACTGGGCATCAAAAAATTGACATAATCTCTTGTTGTTCCCCTCCACGGAAATCTTTAGTAAAAGGCGAAAGATTTGTACGATCTGAAGAGAAACAAGAGTGTCGGTTTGGAGGGACGCACGCTGTCCGGCAAGCTGGGCCCCGCGAGGCCCTGTCGTGGGCAAAGTACTCTTTTCCCGTAGGCCGCAACTCATTTGCACAAGGCGGGTGCAGTGCCTTGGGGGTCTGCTTCACTAACTAAGTGCCAGATCCTTCCCAACTGAGACCAGCAGCAATTGGTTAAAAATCAAGGAAAGGAGGAAACAAAAACAACACGCACACCCACATATGGACCAGTTGGCTACAGGAAGGAAGGAAGGAAGGAAGGAAGGAAGGAAGGAAGGAAGGTAGGTAGGTAGGTAGGTAGATAGGTAGGTAGATAGATAGATAGGTAGGTAGGTAGGTAGGTAGGAAGGTAGGTAGGTAGGAAGGAAGGAAGGAAGGCAGGAAAAACTGGGCAGGAGTGGGAAAAGAGAAAGAACAAAAAACGGGGAACAACTGGGAAAAGATAGGACAAGGAAAGATACAAAAGCGAGAAGACATGATGGACAGTTTGTTTGTTTGTTTGTTTACTTGAGAATGAAGGTGCACCGTTCCCAGAGATACTGCAATACCAGGTCGATGCGTGGAGTGGACGGAGCAAGCCCCACATTCCGTCTCCCTTGTCCAAAAATCAATTTAATATATGGTCCCCGGGTAGGGGACGTATCAGATATTAAACTGATAAGAACAGATACTACACTTGATCTTAGCCAAAAGGCCGAGAAGCGATGCCCGTAATGGGTCCGGGGAGGTGCGAGCGTTTCCCCGACGCACCCTGCAGCCAATGGTTCCAGCAGCACCTGCCTGCAGCCAGCTGTGGGTGGGCGGGGCTCATGAGCTGTGCAGACAGAGAGGCGGAGCTTGGAATCCTGCGCAGCTCAGCCTTCTCGGCAGCAAGTGAAGGGCAGGGGCTTCCGGGAAGCTGCAAAAAGAACAAACAAACAAACAAGCAAGCACGCGCGCACGCACGCAAGCAAACAAGCATGCATGCATGCATGCGAGCGAGCGAGCAAGTAAGCAAGCAAATAAAGCCGACGCACAATCGGACTAACACGCAGCCAGACGAGTTAGGGAAAAAGCTAACAGAAAGGGGGCCTGGGAAACCTTCCCCAGGGCAGAGAAAGGAGAGGGCAGGAAAAAGACATTTCTTTAGACACGAAATCAGGGGAGAGCGCGGACGCAGTCCCCCACTACCAGAAATTATGCAGTTGAGATTCCCACATTTGGGGAATTCACAGGGGTCAGCAGACATCCCGAGTGCAATGGACGAGCCTCGCCCTGGGTGAACCACCTTAGTGATCATGGTATCGCCCCTGCCAGGTAAGTATGAGTTGCTCGGCCGAGAGCCGAGCCGCTGCTCCCGGCAGAGTGGCCGCCGAGCGATGGCCCCCTGCTCTCAGGGCCGAGGGCTTACCGGAGGAGGAGGTCCCCCTGGTCCCTTCAGAATCGCACCGGCCTCCACCAGGGGGCAGTGTGCCATCCCAAAAGAAAAACTGCTTTTGGACACTCAGCCTTTTCCTACAATGCAATAAAACAATGGAACCAACTCCCAGACCACATCAAAAATCAACCCAACTATGACTCCTTTTACAAACAGCTACAAAAATGCCAGCACTGAAGCATCTACTTTCTGGTCCCGGTGTGCTATGTTTTAAAATATGTCATGTTTCAACTTTTAACAATGTATTCATAAGTTTACTCTTTAATATTGTGATGTGAATGTTGTATGTGAGCTTCTCAATGTGTGCTTTTTATATTGTAAAATGTGTAAATTGTATTGTATCATTTATTATTGTTCTTCAGCTACTGCAGATGGAAACTAGCTGTTTAGCTAGAATCTGGTGCAGTACATCTCTCTTTTATGAGCATAATGTGACTTAAGGGCCATCAAAATCAGCCCAAGGTGTATTGATGGTGCCAGAGGAAGGTTACTTTAGACAAATGCACAAAGCCCTGTCGTAAAACTGGGCATCAAAAAATTGACATAATCTCTTGTTGTTCCCCTCCACGGAAATCTTTAGTAAAAGGCGAAAGATTTGTACGATCTGAAGAGAAACAAGAGTGTCGGTTTGGAGGGACGCACGCTGTCCGGCAAGCTGGGCCCCGCGAGGCCCTGTCGTGGGCAAAGTACTCTTTTCCCGTAGGCCGCAACTCATTTGCACAAGGCGGGTGCAGTGCCTTGGGGGTCTGCTTCACTAACTAAGTGCCAGATCCTTCCCAACTGAGACCAGCAGCAATTGGTTAAAAATCAAGGAAAGGAGGAAACAAAAACAACACGCACACCCACATATGGACCAGTTGGCTACAGGAAGGAAGGAAGGAAGGAAGGAAGGAAGGAAGGAAGGTAGGTAGGTAGGTAGGTAGGTAGGTAGGTAGGTAGGTAGGTAGGTAGGTAGGTAGGTAGGTAGGTAGGAAGGTAGGTAGGTAGGTAGGAAGGCAGGAAGGAAGAGCAGGAAAGAAGAGCAGGAAAAACTGGGCAGGAGTGGGAAAAGAGAAAGAACAAAAAAATGGGGAACAACTGGGAAAAGATAGGACAAGGAAAGATACAAAAGCGAGAAGACATGATGGACAGTTTGTTTGTTTGTTTGTTTACTTGAGAATGAAGGTGCACCGTTCCCAGAGATACTGCAATACCAGGTCGATGCGTGGAGTGGACGGAGCAAGCCCCACATTCCGTCTCCCTTGTCCAAAAATCAATTTAATATATGGTCCCCGGGTAGGGGACGTATCAGATATTAAACTGATAAGAACAGATACTACACTTGATCTTAGCCAAAAGGCCGAGAAGCGATGCCCGTAATGGGTCCGGGGAGGTGCGAGCGTTTCCCCGACGCACCCTGCAGCCAATGGTTCCAGCAGCACCTGCCTGCAGCCAGCTGTGGGTGGGCGGGGCTCATGAGCTGTGCAGACAGAGAGGCGGAGCTTGGAATCCTGCGCAGCTCAGCCTTCTCGGCAGCAAGTGAAGGGCAGGGGCTTCCGGGAAGCTGCAAAAAGAACAAACAAACAAACAAGCAAGCACGCGCGCACGCACGCAAGCAAACAAGCATGCATGCATGCATGCGAGCGAGCGAGCAAGTAAGCAAGCAAATAAAGCCGACGCACAATCGGACTAACACGCAGCCAGACGAGTTAGGGAAAAAGCTAACAGAAAGGGGGCCTGGGAAACCTTCCCCAGGGCAGAGAAAGGAGAGGGCAGGAAAAAGACATTTCTTTAGACACGAAATCAGGGGAGAGCGCGGACGCAGTCCCCCACTACCAGAAATTATGCAGTTGAGATTCCCACATTTGGGGAATTCACAGGGGTCAGCAGACATCCCGAGTGCAATGGACGAGCCTCGCCCTGGGTGAACCACCTTAGTGATCATGGTATCGCCCCTGCCAGGTAAGTATGAGTTGCTCGGCCGAGAGCCGAGCCGCTGCTCCCGGCAGAGTGGCCGCCGAGCGATGGCCCCCTGCTCTCAGGGCCGAGGGCTTACCGGAGGAGGAGGTCCCCCCTGGTCCCTTCAGAATCGCACCGGCCTCCACCAGGGGGCAGTGTGCCATCCCAAAAAGAAAAACTGCTTTTGGACACTCAGCCTTTTCCTACAATGCAATAAAACAATGGAACCAACTCCCAGACCACATCAAAAATCAACCCAACTATGACTCCTTTTACAAACAGCTACAAAAATGCCAGCACTGAAGCATCTACTTTCTGGTCCCGGTGTGCTATGTTTTAAAATATGTCATGTTTCAACTTTTAACAATGTATTCATAAGTTTACTCTTTAATATTGTGATGTGAATGTTGTATGTGAGCTTCTCAATGTGTGCTTTTTATATTGTAAAATGTGTAAATTGTATTGTATCATTTATTATTGTTCTTCAGCTACTGCAGATGGAAACTAGCTGTTTAGCTAGAATCTGGTGCAGTACATCTCTCTTTTATGAGCATAATGTGACTTAAGGGCCATCAAAATCAGCCCAAGGTGTATTGATGGTGCCAGAGGAAGGTTACTTTAGACAAATGCACAAAGCCCTGTCGTAAAACTGGGCATCAAAAAATTGACATAATCTCTTGTTGTTCCCCTCCACGGAAATCTTTAGTAAAAGGCGAAAGATTTGTACGATCTGAAGAGAAACAAGAGTGTCGGTTTGGAGGGACGCACGCTGTCCGGCAAGCTGGGCCCCGCGAGGCCCTGTCGTGGGCAAAGTACTCTTTTCCCGTAGGCCGCAACTCATTTGCACAAGGCGGGTGCAGTGCCTTGGGGGTCTGCTTCACTAACTAAGTGCCAGATCCTTCCCAACTGAGACCAGCAGCAATTGGTTAAAAATCAAGGAAAGGAGGAAACAAAAACAACACGCACACCCACATATGGACCAGTTGGCTACAGGAAGGAAGGAAGGAAGGAAGGAAGGAAGGAAGGAAGGAAGGAAGGAAGGAAGGAAGGAAGGAAGGAAGGAAGGAAGGAAGGAAGGAAGGAAGGAAGGAAGGAAGGAAGGTAGGTAGGTAGGTAGGTAGATAGGTAGGTAGATAGATAGATAGGTAGGTAGGTAGGTAGGTAGGAAGGTAGGTAGGTAGGAAGGAAGGAAGGAAGGCAGGAAAAACTGGGCAGGAGTGGGAAAAGAGAAAGAACAAAAAACGGGGAACAACTGGGAAAAGATAGGACAAGGAAAGATACAAAAGCGAGAAGACATGATGGACAGTTTGTTTGTTTGTTTGTTTACTTGAGAATGAAGGTGCACCGTTCCCAGAGATACTGCAATACCAGGTCGATGCGTGGAGTGGACGGAGCAAGCCCCACATTCCGTCTCCCTTGTCCAAAAATCAATTTAATATATGGTCCCCGGGTAGGGGACGTATCAGATATTAAACTGATAAGAACAGATACTACACTTGATCTTAGCCAAAAGGCCGAGAAGCGATGCCCGTAATGGGTCCGGGGAGGTGCGAGCGTTTCCCCGACGCACCCTGCAGCCAATGGTTCCAGCAGCACCTGCCTGCAGCCAGCTGTGGGTGGGCGGGGCTCATGAGCTGTGCAGACAGAGAGGCGGAGCTTGGAATCCTGCGCAGCTCAGCCTTCTCGGCAGCAAGTGAAGGGCAGGGGCTTCCGGGAAGCTGCAAAAAGAACAAACAAACAAACAAGCAAGCACGCGCGCACGCACGCAAGCAAACAAGCATGCATGCATGCATGCGAGCGAGCGAGCAAGTAAGCAAGCAAATAAAGCCGACGCACAATCGGACTAACACGCAGCCAGACGAGTTAGGGAAAAAGCTAACAGAAAGGGGGCCTGGGAAACCTTCCCCAGGGCAGAGAAAGGAGAGGGCAGGAAAAAGACATTTCTTTAGACACGAAATCAGGGGAGAGCGCGGACGCAGTCCCCCACTACCAGAAATTATGCAGTTGAGATTCCCACATTTGGGGAATTCACAGGGGTCAGCAGACATCCCGAGTGCAATGGACGAGCCTCGCCCTGGGTGAACCACCTTAGTGATCATGGTATCGCCCCTGCCAGGTAAGTATGAGTTGCTCGGCCGAGAGCCGAGCCGCTGCTCCCGGCAGAGTGGCCGCCGAGCGATGGCCCCCTGCTCTCAGGGCCGAGGGCTTACCGGAGGAGGAGGTCCCCCTGGTCCCTTCAGAATCGCACCGGCCTCCACCAGGGGGCAGTGTGCCATCCCAAAAAGAAAAACTGCTTTTGGACACTCAGCCTTTTCCTACAATGCAATAAAACAATGGAACCAACTCCCAGACCACATCAAAAATCAACCCAACTATGACTCCTTTTACAAACAGCTACAAAAATGCCAGCACTGAAGCATCTACTTTCTGGTCCCGGTGTGCTATGTTTTAAAATATGTCATGTTTCAACTTTTAACAATGTATTCATAAGTTTACTCTTTAATATTGTGATGTGAATGTTGTATGTGAGCTTCTCAATGTGTGCTTTTTATATTGTAAAATGTGTAAATTGTATTGTATCATTTATTATTGTTCTTCAGCTACTGCAGATGGAAACTAGCTGTTTAGCTAGAATCTGGTGCAGTACATCTCTCTTTTATGAGCATAATGTGACTTAAGGGCCATCAAAATCAGCCCAAGGTGTATTGATGGTGCCAGAGGAAGGTTACTTTAGACAAATGCACAAAGCCCTGTCGTAAAACTGGGCATCAAAAAATTGACATAATCTCTTGTTGTTCCCCTCCACGGAAATCTTTAGTAAAAGGCGAAAGATTTGTACGATCTGAAGAGAAACAAGAGTGTCGGTTTGGAGGGACGCACGCTGTCCGGCAAGCTGGGCCCCGCGAGGCCCTGTCGTGGGCAAAGTACTCTTTTCCCGTAGGCCGCAACTCATTTGCACAAGGCGGGTGCAGTGCCTTGGGGGTCTGCTTCACTAACTAAGTGCCAGATCCTTCCCAACTGAGACCAGCAGCAATTGGTTAAAAATCAAGGAAAGGAGGAAACAAAAACAACACGCACACCCACATATGGACCAGTTGGCTACAGGAAGGAAGGAAGGAAGGAAGGAAGGAAGGAAGGTAGGTAGGTAGGTAGGTAGGTAGGTAGGTAGGTAGGTAGGTAGGTAGGTAGGTAGGTAGGTAGGTAGGTAGGTAGGTAGGTAGGTAGGAAGGTAGGTAGGTAGGTAGGAAGGAAGGAAGGCAGGAAAAACTGGGCAGGAGTGGGAAAAGAGAAAGAACAAAAAACGGGGAACAACTGGGAAAAGATAGGACAAGGAAAGATACAAAAGCGAGAAGACATGATGGACAGTTTGTTTGTTTGTTTGTTTACTTGAGAATGAAGGTGCACCGTTCCCAGAGATACTGCAATACCAGGTCGATGCGTGGAGTGGACGGAGCAAGCCCCACATTCCGTCTCCCTTGTCCAAAAATCAATTTAATATATGGTCCCCGGGTAGGGGACGTATCAGATATTAAACTGATAAGAACAGATTTTTTTCTTTCGAAAAAAGTTTATTGACACACATACATATATACATTTCTTCACATTTCAGTTCAGTTCAAAACAGACATTGTTAAAATTTTCTCTATAAAACACATTTCAACACATCAACAATAAGAGCAGTAAAAACCAGAGTGAATGCTAAAACCGTTGCGTGTTAAAATTGTGTAAAAAACAATGTCCATAAAAGGTGTGTCAATAAAAGTGTCCATTAAAAGAGGGTGCGGTAGATAAAAGCCCTCTTTGTGCAGGAGCGGGGTGAGTCCTTATCAAGAACAACTCATCCCACTCTCCCAAACATTTGGTCTCTCGGGAACCTGTCGTGCTCAGAGGAGATCCTCCCCGATGCTCCTTCCCACCGACCGCTCCCGGAGAGCCAGGCCGCTGCGGCTCCGACCTTCGAGTTAAGGCTTCGGTCACCTTCATCCGAATGAGCACAGAGGCGATTCTTCTTTGTGGCTGTGTCCTAGGGCCCGCCGCCTGCAGCTACAGCCTCTCGGACTGTAGCTGCTGCCTTCCGGATCACAGCCACGGGGGGGATCTGCATGTGCCTTCCTACCAGCAGGTTTCTGGAGGTCCACATGGCGTCTTTGATGGCGGCTAGGGTGAGCCAAATCCTCGCAAAGTCCTCTTTTGATATTGTCGGACTGAGGCCCACCCCGTACAGCACCAGCTGTGCTGTAAGGACCTCCCCTGCTGGTAGGTACGGGAATTGCAAGGAGCCGGCTGTCGCCCACTGGTCTACTGCGGCACTGCACTCCCAGAGCAAATGCCGCACCGACTCGGGCGCGCCACAACCCGGCCGGGGGCAGGTAGCGCACCGAGACAAGCTCCGGGAGTGCATCACGGACCTGACCGGGAGGACCTCGTGAGCCACCAGCCAGGACAGGTCCCGGAGTCTGTTTGGGAGAGCAGGATGGTTCACGTTGCGCCAAACCGTGGAGGGCTCGCCTAGCGCCAGCCCGCGCACTGGGCTCACTGCTTCCCGCTCCTGCACAACAGAGATTAAAAAACGGTGGTTAGTTAAAACCTGCACCTCCTCCTGCTCTAGGTTAAAATGCTTTAAAAAGGTGGGAATAAAAGCATAAAACTTAGGCAGGTTAAAAGACACTGGAACTTTTAAATCGATGGGTAAAATCTTTTTCCTTCTTAAAAAGGAACCCATCCAGAATCTTGTAAAAGCTGTCGTTTTCGGGTTTCCGGATGGGCCCTTGGAAAGTGCAACGTGCAGCGCTGTATATCTTGCCCCTAGGAAGAGGGGGAGGTCCGGGACGCCTTTCCCTCCTTTCTCCTTTGGTTTTTTGACGACTTCTCTCCTCAGCCTCTCCCACCTCGATCCCCACAAAAAATAAAAAATGGCCCTCTCCAAAGATAAAATCACGGGCCTGGGCGGCATAAAAACAGAGGAGATCAATAAAAACAGGGGTAAAATCACAGCCTTGATGATTAAAATCTTCCCTTCCATCGTCAGTCCTCTAAGTGTCCAAAACCCCAGTCTTTGTCTGACTTTCCCTAGGATGTCGCCCCAATTTTGACTCCCACCCCCCTCCCGGTCGAACCTGATTCCCAGTATTTTTTGTCCTTGGGTCACAGTGAGGGGGAGTCCGGCAGTCTCGTCGGGGGTCCACGGTCCATAAAATTGGGCTTGGGTCTTGGCTCTGTTGAGCCTCGACCCAGAGGCCAGTCCAAACCAGTCAGTCAAGTCCAGAGTCCTGCTAACAGATAAAAGGTCAGTACATAAAACATTCACGTCGTCCATATATAAAATGCACTTGGCGGTGAGCCCCCCCCCACCCGGGATGCCCACCCCCCTGATTCGTTCGTCCCTTCTCAAGAGCTGTGCCAGAGGTTCGATGCAGAGGATGTAGAGGAGGGCCGATAACGGACAGCCCTGACGGACACCGCAGTTGATTTGCACTGCTTTTGTAAGATGCCCGTTAACAATAAATCTGCTGCTGATCCCTCGGTATAGCAGTCCCACCCACTCTATAAACCTATCAGGTAAACCCACTTTTCGCAGTACCTCAAAGAGGTACTGGTGCGAGACCCGATCGAAGGCTTTCTCAAAGTCTAAATTTAGGACTACTAGCCGAATGTTTCTGTCTCTCGCGTAACAGATGGTGTCTCGGATCAGTACGAGGCTGTCGGTGATCTTCCTCCCCGGGACGGCACAGCTTTGATCCGGGTGAATCAATCCCTCTAAAAACAAGGACAGACGTGAGGCTAAAATTTTGCTAAAAAGTTTACAGTCCAGATTTAAAAGGGTTATCGGTCTCCAGTTCGTCAAGTCCGTCTTGTCTTTGTCCTTGGGAAGGAGAGTCACTATCCCTAGTCTGAAACTGTCAGGTAGTCGCCCTAGTCTTTCAAAGTCCTTAAAAACCTCCAACAAATCAGGTGCTAAAATATCCCAAAATGTTTGATAAAATTCCACCGGGAGCCCGTCGGCCCCCGGGGATTTGCCCCTTTTAAAACTGTTAAAATTTTTGGTCAGTTCTAAAAGGTTAAAATCTTGGGATAAAAGCACGGTGTCTGTTAAAAAGTTTTCAAAGGAGTTTAAAATCTCATTTAAAATACTGGTATTAATTTCTTTTCTTCCATAGAGCTTTTCATAAAACCTTTCTACTATTTCTTTTATCTCTTCTGTTTTCTCTGTTATATTTCCTTCTTCATTTTTTAGAGTTAAAAAGGTTTTGGTTTTATTTAAAATCTTTTTAAAAAAGTACCGCGTACATTTTTCTCCCTCTTCTACTTCTTTTTCTTTTGCTCTTAAAATAATACCTTTGCTTTTTATTTCCGCTAGGGTCGACATTTCCTTTTTTATTTGTTTTATTTCTTCACTAAAGTTAAAACCATTTTGTAAAAGATTAAAATATCTTTGTAATCGTTTCTGCAGTCCCAACATGCGGCTACTCTCCTTTTCCTTTTTCTTTTTCCCCGCCCTTCTAAAAAAGGTTTTAGTCCTAGCTTTGACCATCTCCCACCAGTGTGCTCGTGTTTCATGCAAGTCTTGAAGGGTCTGCCACTCTTTGTACTGCTCCCTGTACTGACGGACTACGTCAGCGTCCTTTAACAGGGAGCAGTTGAGTTTCCACAGACCACTTCCTACGGTCACACCCGAAGAAAGTGAAAGCGTGCAGGAAAGCATCAGGTGATCTGAGAAGAAAACAGGGGTCAATGTAGCATCAGTGGGTGGGCAATCCCTGGTAAAAACGTAGTCAATGCGAGAGGCTCTGGTGCCGTCACCACTGAACCAGGTGAAGCCCTCCTCTCTAGGATGCACGTTTTTAAAACAGTCATGTAGTTTAAAATCCCTACATAAATCCTGCAATAAAAACGATGTTTTATCTAATTTAAAATCCCCTGATCTGTTTCTATCTTTTCTCGATAAAATACAATTAAAATCACCTGCTAAAATAAAGGGAGTTCTGCCCAGCATGTGGGACTGCAGATCTTCTAAAAGGTCATACCTGTCGTGCTTGTCATTAAAACCATAAATATTTAAGAGCTTAAAATCCCGTCCCATAAAACTCAGGTGTATTAAAAGTGCCCGTCCGTCTCTCACCACAGTGCTGCCCTTTACCGTCACCAGGGGGTTCTTGATTAAAATGGCCACCCCGTCGTTTTTATTCTCGTTTGAGCCGCTCCATAACGACGGGTGTGGCCACATCTCCTCCCAGTCCCTGTAATGTTTTAAAAACGGCAGTGCACATTCTTGTAATAAAAACAAATCTGAGTTAAAAGAATTAAGATGGGATAAAATACTTTGAGCTCTAACTCTAGACTTCACACTCCTCACATTGATGGTGGAGAGTGTTATCGCCATGAGTATGGTTAAAAACAGGTATGACATTTAAAAAACTAAAATGACATTAAAACAATAAAACCAGTTTAAAATACAGTTAAAAAAGGCCGTTAGGGTGGACCTTGTGAACTCGCCTCTGCCTTCCTCCTCGAGGGTGAGGGGGAAGGGGCTTTAGGCTTGTTCCTCCTCTTCCTAATTGGCACTTGCAGTGGAGTTGATCTGAGGTTTATAGAGAGGAACGAGACCTCGTTGGGGGAGTCGGAGGGGAAGATCCGGGTCTCCTCCACAGAGTCACTGTCTGAGAGAGTCCGGACTCTCCCCCTCTTCTCTGAGAGTAAATTACTCTCAGAAGACGACTCAGACAGAGGTCTCTTGGGGTGCATGGCTTTCTCGAGGAGGGAGCCGTGGGGGTGACCTCCCCCCATAACTTCCACCGACTCCATCTCTGGGTCGGTTTCTGAGGAGAGGATCACCCCCTCCTCCTGGGGGGGGAGGCCTCTGCAGAGCCCCCCTCTGGGGTGAGAGGGGTATCTGCAACCCCCCCCTCTGGGGTGGGAGGGGCCTCCGCAGGCCCCTGGGTTCCCCCCTCCTCCTCCTGTGTGGGAGGGGCCTCCGCAGGCCCCTGGGCTCCCTCCTCCTCCTCCTGTGTGGGAGGAGCCTCCGCAGGCTCCTCCCCCTCCCCCGCCTCACCCTGCTCCTCTCCTCCAATCAGGGGTTTTGGCGGGAGATTTGAAATTTCTTGCCCCACTTCTCCAATTACCTCGTTACTTTTCCCTCCATTTTGTCCACTTTCCATTTTTCCAGCCTTCAATCTGTTGGCAAAAGACTTGGGGCAGCTTCTGAACAGGTGGTCAGAATCCCCACACAAGTTACAACTTCTGCCATTGGTACACTCATCAAAAGTGTGACCAATTTCTCTACACTTCCCACAGACCACTTGAGTGCAAGCATCCACCAAGTGCCCATGCTCTCCACACCGCCGGCAGAGCTTGGGTTGTCCCTGGTAGTGTATATAGCCACGGTTTTCTCCCAGGACAATCATACTAGGCAGGTGTTTCAGGCCTTGGTAGCCCTGGGGGTCCTGCCATTGCTGGACAGGAACCCTCCAGCTGCCGGTCCAAATGCCATCCACATCTCTTACCTTGATAGCCTGGCCCTTCACCGTGCAATATCTTCCCAGCCATAAACAGATATCCTCAGCACTCACCGTTTCATTGAACATTCTGACAATCACATGTTTCAGTGAATTGTCAGTCAAGTTCTCAACAATGAATGCTGAAAACCGGGGCTTCACCTTTTCATACCTTGCCCAGAATTCCTTCAACAGAAGGACTGTACGAAAGCTAACATCAAACCCTCTGTTGAAGGGCAGAGACAGAATACAATTCAGGTCGTCCGGTTTGAATGCGAGCACCTTCTGGACAAGGTGTCTCGAGAAGTCTAAACGGGAAAATTGTAGCACTTTCCCTTTTACTTCTTTCAAGGTGAAGCGAACGCTGTGGTGCCTCCTCCTGCCGGCATGGGAGGCCGACATTTTGGAGGCACCCACAGCTAAAAACTAAAATTTAAAACGCTAAAACACTGTCTAAAACCAGTTAAAACTGCTAAAAAAAACAATAAATAAGTGCAAATTAAAACCAAGTAAGGTGTCTACTTACTTTTAAAGTGCGGAGGTGCTCAGTGTGCAAATTCGCTAAAAAGGGGGGGACAAAGACAAAAAACAATAACAGAACAAACCAAAAAGGACAATATATCCCCCGAGGCCCTAGGTGAAAGCCACAAAGGCTAACACCGTCGGAACCTCGGAGGCGATCGCTGTCTGGTCTGAGGCAAACAGTCAAGTGGAGCTACAAACTACACTTGATCTTAGCCAAAAGGCCGAGAAGCGATGCCCGTAATGGGTCCGGGGAGGTGCGAGCGTTTCCCCGACGCACCCTGCAGCCAATGGTTCCAGCAGCACCTGCCTGCAGCCAGCTGTGGGTGGGCGGGGCTCATGAGCTGTGCAGACAGAGAGGCGGAGCTTGGAATCCTGCGCAGCTCAGCCTTCTCGGCAGCAAGTGAAGGGCAGGGGCTTCCGGGAAGCTGCAAAAAGAACAAACAAACAAACAAGCAAGCACGCGCGCACGCAAGCAAGCAAACAAGCATGCATGCATGCATGCATGCATGCATGCGAGCGAGCGAGCAAGTAAGCAAGCAAATAAAGCCGACGCACAATCGGACTAACACGCAGCCAGACGAGTTAGGGAAAAAGCTAACAGAAAGGGGGCCTGGGAAACCTTCCCCAGGGCAGAGAAAGGAGAGGGCAGGAAAAAGACATTTCTTTAGACACGAAATCAGGGGAGAGCGCGGACGCAGTCCCCCACTACCAGAAATTATGCAGTTGAGATTCCCACATTTGGGGAATTCACAGGGGTCAGCAGACATCCCGAGTGCAATGGACGAGCCTCGCCCTGGGTGAACCACCTTAGTGATCATGGTATCGCCCCTGCCAGGTAAGTATGAGTTGCTCGGCCGAGAGCCGAGCCGCTGCTCCCGGCAGAGTGGCCGCCGAGCGATGGCCCCCTGCTCTCAGGGCCGAGGGCTTACCGGAGGAGGAGGTCCCCCTGGTCCCTTCAGAATCGCACCGGCCTCCACCAGGGGGCAGTGTGCCATCCCAAAAAGAAAAACTGCTTTTGGACACTCAGCCTTTTCCTACAATGCAATAAAACAATGGAACCAACTCCCAGACCACATCAAAAATCAACCCAACTATGACTCCTTTTACAAACAGCTACAAAAATGCCAGCACTGAAGCATCTACTTTCTGGTCCCGGTGTGCTATGTTTTAAAATATGTCATGTTTCAACTTTTAACAATGTATTCATAAGTTTACTCTTTAATATTGTGATGTGAATGTTGTATGTGAGCTTCTCAATGTGTGCTTTTTATATTGTAAAATGTGTAAATTGTATTGTATCATTTATTATTGTTCTTCAGCTACTGCAGATGGAAACTAGCTGTTTAGCTAGAATCTGGTGCAGTACATCTCTCTTTTATGAGCATAATGTGACTTAAGGGCCATCAAAATCAGCCCAAGGTGTATTGATGGTGCCAGAGGAAGGTTACTTTAGACAAATGCACAAAGCCCTGTCGTAAAACTGGGCATCAAAAAATTGACATAATCTCTTGTTGTTCCCCTCCACGGAAATCTTTAGTAAAAGGCGAAAGATTTGTACGATCTGAAGAGAAACAAGAGTGTCGGTTTGGAGGGACGCACGCTGTCCGGCAAGCTGGGCCCCGCGAGGCCCTGTCGTGGGCAAAGTACTCTTTTCCCGTAGGCCGCAACTCATTTGCACAAGGCGGGTGCAGTGCCTTGGGGGTCTGCTTCACTAACTAAGTGCCAGATCCTTCCCAACTGAGACCAGCAGCAATTGGTTAAAAATCAAGGAAAGGAGGAAACAAAAACAACACGCACACCCACATATGGACCAGTTGGCTACAGGAAGGAAGGAAGGAAGGAAGGAAGGTAGGTAGGTAGGTAGGTAGGTAGGTAGGTAGGTAGGTAGGTAGGTAGGTAGGTAGGTAGGTAGGTAGGTAGGTAGGTAGGTAGGTAGGTAGGAAGGTAGGTAGGTAGGTAGGTAGGTAGATAGGTAGGTAGGTAGGTAGGTAGGTAGGTAGGTAGGTAGGTAGGTAGGTAGGTAGGTAGGTAGGTAGGAAGGTAGGAAGGAAGGAAGGAAGGAAGGCAGGAAGGTAGGAAGGAAGGAAGGAAGGAAGGCAGGAAAAACTGGGCAGGAGTGGGAAAAGAGAAAGAACAAAAAACGGGGAACAACTGGGAAAAGATAGGACAAGGAAAGATACAAAAGCGAGAAGACATGATGGACAGTTTGTTTGTTTGTTTGTTTACTTGAGAATGAAGGTGCACCGTTCCCAGAGATACTGCAATACCAGGTCGATGCGTGGAGTGGACGGAGCAAGCCCCACATTCCGTCTCCCTTGTCCAAAAATCAATTTAATATATGGTCCCCGGGTAGGGGACGTATCAGATATTAAACTGATAAGAACAGATACTACACTTGATCTTAGCCAAAAGGCCGAGAAGCGATGCCCGTAATGGGTCCGGGGAGGTGCGAGCGTTTCCCCGACGCACCCTGCAGCCAATGGTTCCAGCAGCACCTGCCTGCAGCCAGCTGTGGGTGGGCGGGGCTCATGAGCTGTGCAAACAGAGAGGCGGAGCTTGGAATCCTGCGCAGCTCAGCCTTCTCGGCAGCAAGTGAAGGGCAGGGGCTTCCGGGAAGCTGCAAAAAGAACAAACAAACAAACAAGCAAGCACGCGCGCACGCAAGCAAGCAAACAAGCATGCATGCATGCATGCATGCATGCATGCGAGCGAGCAAGTAAGCAAGCAAATAAAGCCGACGCACAATCGGACTAACACGCAGCCAGACGAGTTAGGGAAAAAGCTAACAGAAAGGGGGCCTGGGAAACCTTCCCCAGGGCAGAGAAAGGAGAGGGCAGGAAAAAGACATTTCTTTAGACACGAAATCAGGGGAGAGCGCGGACGCAGTCCCCCACTACCAGAAATTATGCAGTTGAGATTCCCACATTTGGGGAATTCACAGGGGTCAGCAGACATCCCGAGTGCAATGGACGAGCCTCGCCCTGGGTGAACCACCTTAGTGATCATGGTATCGCCCCTGCCAGGTAAGTATGAGTTGCTCGGCCGAGAGCCGAGCCGCTGCTCCCGGCAGAGTGGCCGCCGAGCGATGGCCCCCTGCTCTCAGGGCCGAGGGCTTACCGGAGGAGGAGGTCCCCCCTGGTCCCTTCAGAATCGCACCGGCCTCCACCAGGGGGCAGTGTGCCATCCCAAAAAGAAAAACTGCTTTTGGACACTCAGCCTTTTCCTACAATGCAATAAAACAATGGAACCAACTCCCAGACCACATCAAAAATCAACCCAACTATGACTCCTTTTACAAACAGCTACAAAAATGCCAGCACTGAAGCATCTACTTTCTGGTCCCGGTGTGCTATGTTTTAAAATATGTCATGTTTCAACTTTTAACAATGTATTCATAAGTTTACTCTTTAATATTGTGATGTGAATGTTGTATGTGAGCTTCTCAATGTGTGCTTTTTATATTGTAAAATGTGTAAATTGTATTGTATCATTTATTATTGTTCTTCAGCTACTGCAGATGGAAACTAGCTGTTTAGCTAGAATCTGGTGCAGTACATCTCTCTTTTATGAGCATAATGTGACTTAAGGGCCATCAAAATCAGCCCAAGGTGTATTGATGGTGCCAGAGGAAGGTTACTTTAGACAAATGCACAAAGCCCTGTCGTAAAACTGGGCATCAAAAAATTGACATAATCTCTTGTTGTTCCCCTCCACGGAAATCTTTAGTAAAAGGCGAAAGATTTGTACGATCTGAAGAGAAACAAGAGTGTCGGTTTGGAGGGACGCACGCTGTCCGGCAAGCTGGGCCCCGCGAGGCCCTGTCGTGGGCAAAGTACTCTTTTCCCGTAGGCCGCAACTCATTTGCACAAGGCGGGTGCAGTGCCTTGGGGGTCTGCTTCACTAACTAAGTGCCAGATCCTTCCCAACTGAGACCAGCAGCAATTGGTTAAAAATCAAGGAAAGGAGGAAACAAAAACAACACGCACACCCACATATGGACCAGTTGGCTACAGGAAGGAAGGAAGGAAGGAAGGAAGGTAGGTAGGTAGGTAGGTAGGTAGGTAGGTAGGTAGGTAGGTAGGTAGGTAGGTAGGTAGGTAGGTAGGTAGGAAGGTAGGAAGGAAGGAAGGAAGGAAGGCAGGAAGGTAGGAAGGAAGGAAGGAAGGAAGGCAGGAAAAACTGGGCAGGAGTGGGAAAAGAGAAAGAACAAAAAACGGGGAACAACTGGGAAAAGATAGGACAAGGAAAGATACAAAAGCGAGAAGACATGATGGACAGTTTGTTTGTTTGTTTGTTTACTTGAGAATGAAGGTGCACCGTTCCCAGAGATACTGCAATACCAGGTCGATGCGTGGAGTGGACGGAGCAAGCCCCACATTCCGTCTCCCTTGTCCAAAAATCAATTTAATATATGGTCCCCGGGTAGGGGACGTATCAGATATTAAACTGATAAGAACAGATACTACACTTGATCTTAGCCAAAAGGCCGAGAAGCGATGCCCGTAATGGGTCCGGGGAGGTGCGAGCGTTTCCCCGACGCACCCTGCAGCCAATGGTTCCAGCAGCACCTGCCTGCAGCCAGCTGTGGGTGGGCGGGGCTCATGAGCTGTGCAGACAGAGAGGCGGAGCTTGGAATCCTGCGCAGCTCAGCCTTCTCGGCAGCAAGTGAAGGGCAGGGGCTTCCGGGAAGCTGCAAAAAGAACAAACAAACAAACAAGCAAGCACGCGCGCACGCAAGCAAGCAAACAAGCATGCATGCATGCATGCATGCGAGCGAGCAAGTAAGCAAGCAAATAAAGCCGACGCACAATCGGACTAACACGCAGCCAGACGAGTTAGGGAAAAAGCTAACAGAAAGGGGGCCTGGGAAACCTTCCCCAGGGCAGAGAAAGGAGAGGGCAGGAAAAAGACATTTCTTTAGACACGAAATCAGGGGAGAGCGCGGACGCAGTCCCCCACTACCAGAAATTATGCAGTTGAGATTCCCACATTTGGGGAATTCACAGGGGTCAGCAGACATCCCGAGTGCAATGGACGAGCCTCGCCCTGGGTGAACCACCTTAGTGATCATGGTATCGCCCCTGCCAGGTAAGTATGAGTTGCTCGGCCGAGAGCCGAGCCGCTGCTCCCGGCAGAGTGGCCGCCGAGCGATGGCCCCCTGCTCTCAGGGCCGAGGGCTTACCGGAGGAGGAGGTCCCCCTGGTCCCTTCAGAATCGCACCGGCCTCCACCAGGGGGCAGTGTGCCATCCCAAAAAGAAAAACTGCTTTTGGACACTCAGCCTTTTCCTACAATGCAATAAAACAATGGAACCAACTCCCAGACCACATCAAAAATCAACCCAACTATGACTCCTTTTACAAACAGCTACAAAAATGCCAGCACTGAAGCATCTACTTTCTGGTCCCGGTGTGCTATGTTTTAAAATATGTCATGTTTCAACTTTTAACAATGTATTCATAAGTTTACTCTTTAATATTGTGATGTGAATGTTGTATGTGAGCTTCTCAATGTGTGCTTTTTATATTGTAAAATGTGTAAATTGTATTGTATCATTTATTATTGTTCTTCAGCTACTGCAGATGGAAACTAGCTGTTTAGCTAGAATCTGGTGCAGTACATCTCTCTTTTATGAGCATAATGTGACTTAAGGGCCATCAAAATCAGCCCAAGGTGTATTGATGGTGCCAGAGGAAGGTTACTTTAGACAAATGCACAAAGCCCTGTCGTAAAACTGGGCATCAAAAAATTGACATAATCTCTTGTTGTTCCCCTCCACGGAAATCTTTAGTAAAAGGCGAAAGATTTGTACGATCTGAAGAGAAACAAGAGTGTCGGTTTGGAGGGACGCACGCTGTCCGGCAAGCTGGGCCCCGCGAGGCCCTGTCGTGGGCAAAGTACTCTTTTCCCGTAGGCCGCAACTCATTTGCACAAGGCGGGTGCAGTGCCTTGGGGGTCTGCTTCACTAACTAAGTGCCAGATCCTTCCCAACTGAGACCAGCAGCAATTGGTTAAAAATCAAGGAAAGGAGGAAACAAAAACAACACGCACACCCACATATGGACCAGTTGGCTACAGGAAGGAAGGAAGGAAGGAAGGAAGGTAGGTAGGTAGGTAGGTAGGTAGGTAGGTAGGTAGGTAGGTAGGTAGGTAGGTAGGTAGGTAGGTAGGTAGGTAGGAAGGTAGGTAGGAAGGAAGGAAGGCAGGAAGGAAGGAAGGAAGGAAGGAAGGCAGGCAGGAAAAACTGGGCAGGAGTGGGAAAAGAGAAAGAACAAAAAACGGGGAACAACTGGGAAAAGATAGGACAAGGAAAGATACAAAAGCGAGAAGACATGATGGACAGTTTGTTTGTTTGTTTGTTTACTTGAGAATGAAGGTGCACCGTTCCCAGAGATACTGCAATACCAGGTCGATGCGTGGAGTGGACGGAGCAAGCCCCACATTCCGTCTCCCTTGTCCAAAAATCAATTTAATATATGGTCCCCGGATAGGGGACGTATCAGATATTAAACTGATAAGAACAGATACTACACTTGATCTTAGCCAAAAGGCCGAGAAGCGATGCCCGTAATGGGTCCGGGGAGGTGCGAGCGTTGCCCCGACGCACCCTGCAGCCAATGGTTCCAGCAGCACCTGCCTGCAGCCAGCTGTGGGTGGGCGGGGCTCATGAGCTGTGCAGACAGAGAGGCGGAGCTTGGAATCCTGCGCAGCTCAGCCTTCTCGGCAGCAAGTGAAGGGCAGGGGCTTCCGGGAAGCTGCAAAAAGAACAAGCAAGCAAGCAAGCAAGCAAGCACGCACGCACGCACGCACGCACGCAAACAAGCATGCATGCAAGCGAGCGAGCAAGTAAGCATGCAAGCGAGCGAGCAAGTAAGCAAGCAAATAAAGCCGACGCACAATCGGACTAACACGCAGCCAGACGAGTTAGGGAAAAAGCTAACAGAAAGGGGGCCTGGGAAACCTTCCCCAGGGCAGAGAAAGGAGAGGGCAGGAAAAAGACATTTCTTTAGACACGAAATCAGGGGAGAGCGCGGACGCAGTCCCCCACTACCAGAAATTATGCAGTTGAGATTCCCACATTTGGGGAATTCACAGGGGTCAGCAGACATCCCGAGTGCAATGGACGAGCCTCGCCCTGGGTGAACCACCTTAGTGATCATGGTATCGCCCCTGCCAGGTAAGTATGAGTTGCTCGGCCGAGAGCCGAGCCGCTGCTCCCGGCAGAGTGGCCGCCGAGCGATGGCCCCCTGCTCTCAGGGCCGAGGGCTTACCGGAGGAGGAGGTCCCCCCTGGTCCCTTCAGAATCGCACCGGCCTCCACCAGGGGGCAGTGTGCCATCCCAAAAAGAAAAACTGCTTTTGGACACTCAGCCTTTTCCTACAATGCAATAAAACAATGGAACCAACTCCCAGACCACATCAAAAATCAACCCAACTATGACTCCTTTTACAAACAGCTACAAAAATGCCAGCACTGAAGCATCTACTTTCTGGTCCCGGTGTGCTATGTTTTAAAATATGTCATGTTTCAACTTTTAACAATGTATTCATAAGTTTACTCTTTAATATTGTGATGTGAATGTTGTATGTGAGCTTCTCAATGTGTGCTTTTTATATTGTAAAATGTGTAAATTGTATTGTATCATTTATTATTGTTCTTCAGCTACTGCAGATGGAAACTAGCTGTTTAGCTAGAATCTGGTGCAGTACATCTCTCTTTTATGAGCATAATGTGACTTAAGGGCCATCAAAATCAGCCCAAGGTGTATTGATGGTGCCAGAGGAAGGTTACTTTAGACAAATGCACAAAGCCCTGTCGTAAAACTGGGCATCAAAAAATTGACATAATCTCTTGTTGTTCCCCTCCACGGAAATCTTTAGTAAAAGGCGAAAGATTTGTACGATCTGAAGAGAAACAAGAGTGTCGGTTTGGAGGGACGCACGCTGTCCGGCAAGCTGGGCCCCGCGAGGCCCTGTCGTGGGCAAAGTACTCTTTTCCCGTAGGCCGCAACTCATTTGCACAAGGCGGGTGCAGTGCCTTGGGGGTCTGCTTCACTAACTAAGTGCCAGATCCTTCCCAACTGAGACCAGCAGCAATTGGTTAAAAATCAAGGAAAGGAGGAAACAAAAACAACACGCACACCCACATATGGACCAGTTGGCTACAGGAAGGAAGGAAGGAAGGAAGGTAGGTAGGTAGGTAGGTAGGTAGGTAGGTAGGTAGGTAGGTAGGTAGGTAGGAAGGAAGGTAGGTAGGTAGGTAGGTAGGTAGGTAGGTAGGTAGGTAGGAAGGCAGGAAGGAAGAGCAGGAAAGAAGAGCAGGAAAAACTGGGCAGGAGTGGGAAAAGAGAAAGAACAAAAAAATGGGGAACAACTGGGAAAAGATAGGACAAGGAAAGATACAAAAGAGAGAAGACATGATCGACAGTTTGTTTGTTTGTTTGTTTACCTAAGAATGAAGGTGCACCGTTCCCAGAGATACTGCAATACCAGGTCGATGCGTGGAGTGGACGGAGCAAGCCCCACATTCCGTCTCCCTTGTCCAAAAATCAATTTAATATATGGTCCCCGGATAGGGGACGTATCAGATATTAAACTGAT
>JAVJIX010000188.1:1715000-1796556 GCA_036785185.1 Paratrypauchen microcephalus | reverse complement strand
GATACTGACAATGGTTTTGAATATCAGCACACAAAAAAATTGCTGGATCAGGTTCTGTTACATAGGTTCAGCCAATATCCTGGTTGGCCTTTAATTGAATGTAATAAGATCATATTTACAGACTGATTTTGGCTTAAAACATCTCATAATGTTTGAGCTTTATTTTATTTATTTAAATCCAGGACAGTGCACAGAACATTCATCTCTGAGACAAAAGATGCGCTTCATTCTATCTGCAGCTGTTGCAGGTCATGTGTTTGTTTTTATTACCGCAGTTCATCGATGACTCTGTTATCGTGGCAGGCGTATTCACCTTATTCCGCCCTGCCCATTTTTGTCTCTAAATGTTCCTACACTGCACTTTATTGTGTAGGCACTTCCGGTCAAACAGATCTTATTCATGTCAATGGTGAATTTAAGAAGAGTTTTGCCAATTAAATCTGATATAAAATTAGTTAATTTGTGTAAAATGTTCAATTTTCATGTGACCAACAAGTCAACACTGCACTGATTCTCTGTAGGCTTTAAAACTGCTTCATAGTCTGTATTGAACTTATTTACTGTTTGAATTGGCAGCTCCATGGAAAATAATACAACCCGCCCATCCAGTTAACTGTGTTTTTATTTTACTGAAATAAATAAAATGAATAAAATTCCACTCCCTATGTCCCTACACTGGTAACAGTTAATATCCAGTATTAGCAGATACTAAGTCAAGTATCAATATCGGTATCGGAACTAAAAATCATCCCTAATGTACAAAATGTAACCTGCATGATTTTCTATGTGATCTTACAAAGACAACCTAACATGAAGACAACCTAACATGAAAATGTGTCCAGAAACTCTCAGAGATGAGACGAGCATCTGAGCGTAGTGAGCAAGACAGAGGGATACTGTGAAATGTGTGTTCTGTACACTTTTAGGAATAATCCCATATAAAGTTTAATGAATGTGGCCTATGTTCTAATGTTGACAACACACTGCCATAGAGAGTGGCACTGCTGGTGCCACAGGTCTGTGTTGTAGAGGGAGACCACCAGAAAGGCTGCACTATTGATCATATTGAGTTGCAACAATGATCACATCACAAAGGCTGAAGTTCTTTAGATAGTAGTCCTTTGCAAAGTATTATGCTATACTAAAATATCCTATTGTACCTGTAGTTTAGACCTCTACACACTGTTCTGACAGTTCTTTCTTGGATTTCTTGGATTAGTTTAAAGTTCAGCTTTCAGTTTTCTCTCAAATGTGAATGTTCCTGCAGCCAATTTTATGCTCATTTCTGATCTATGTTATAATGTTGTTTCCCCATCACAAACAGACCTGGAGTTGAGTTTTGTTTCATTCACACATGTTTAACACACAAACCCTGAATATTTAGGCAGAGTTCTTCTCTCAGACTGGAAAGACGTCACAGTTCCACCTTGTTTAAACCCCATACACCCTAGAATAATTTGCAAAAAGTGTCCGCAAATCACAATACATTTTTTTTTTTACATAATTATACAGCCCTAACCACCAGAATCAAGGCATGCTGAGAAGTGTAGTGCTGACCTGGTGCTAGGTAAAGAGTGTAACCCAGTGAACATGTCCGTGTAGTGTCTGTGTGCTCTCCTGATGCTGCTCCTCCTGACCGTCATGGCAGCGCTCGCCTTCCTCGCCCTCCTCACCCTCCAAGGGACCATCCCATCCATCCACTGGGGTGAGCCGCCCTGCTCGGACCCCTGCAGGTACACCCAGAGTACACACTTAAAACTGCCTTTTCATTCATTTCAGTTCAGCTATGCACAGAGGTGACTAGAATATCCAAGCACTGTACTCCTGTAAGAGTTCATTACTTTACTTTAAAAATAATATTACTTAAGTAGAATCCACGGCAAAAGGCGAAATTCAATTTGTCAGCTGGACAAAAGTTTATTTGGTCAATATGTTTTGAATATGTTTAGTCTCAAAGTAATTTCATTGTAGTTAGCTCCTCCCTTCGGGCGGAAGGCAGTGTCCTCCAGCGTCTGACCAGAACTGAAGAAGCAGTTTGGATGAGCTGTGAAACATATTCGACCAAATAAACTTTAGTCCAGTTGACCAATTGAATTTCTCCTTTTGCCATGGATTCTACCTGGACGACTGAGGGATTCTACACCCATCTTAAGTAGAAGTACAAAGTAGTGGTCCAAGAAATGACTCAAGTAAGAATAAAAAGTCTTTTGGAAGAAAATGTCTACTCAAGTAAGAGCAGCTTAAAGAGTAACTGTCAGGTCATAACAACTGATTTATAATTCGAAGCTAATGTAATTTGAAGGACAAAGCATTAAATAATGTCCAAAATCATCAATCATAAATAATGTCCAAGGTCATTTGTGCTCTTGGCTGTGTTCTCCTGGGCCTTCGCACTGTCAAGGGGCATTTTTTCTCTCCTTTTCAAACTCTCCTGCAGCGTGAGCTGACTCGTCTTTGGGTGTTTGTTTTTGAGGTGCCGTATTGGTTTGTTGTGTTAAATGTCGCCCTTGCAATCCCAAGTTTACTTTAATGTATTTCCAGACCCAGACATAGTCGCCAAACATTATAGCGTTGTTATAGCGCTCATTATAGCGCTCTTCTTATCTCCTCTCTCTACTTGCGCTTTGTGAAGCGCAGGCAGCTGCATTTAACCATGTCACCGTGTCATGTCGCACGCGTTGACGTTTCTGTGTGAAGTCTCTCTGTGCCACCTCATAACCATATATCTCATCTAGGATATGTTAAAAAAATAATAAGAATATATATACAAATATATCCGATCCTGATCGGGAGATAACGTCTGATTCTGATCCGAAACCACGTGATCGGGGCCGATTTCCGATCACATGATCGAATCAGGACATCCCTAGTTGAAAGAGTTGCCCATGTGCATATTGTGTTTTCTTTTGCATTGCTGTGATTGGCACAGTTGGAGCACACCTGTGTGTCTGGACACTCTGGTCTCCCTCGCCTCAGGGAAATCATTCATGCTGTGTAGATCTGCAGTTTGTAGTCAGTGACTCCCTCATGCCTTCTTTCCTCGTGCCATCAAAATGAGCACCAGCCTTCACCTGCATCGAGATCCAAGACTAGCCTTGGGACACATCTGTTCTGAGGAGTGCAGACTGCAGGAAGCAAATCAGCCAGGGCACCCACACAAAGCCTAGGACATGGCTAACTGAACAATTGCTGTATTCTGGACAAGAAGCTATAGGAATCTATAGGTCCTTTTCACTGCGGTGGCCTCTTATGATCATATCTACCATGGCTGAGTAACATTTCCATGTGAGAAGGAATCCGCTGACCAGACACACAAAGGCTCTGCAAACAGGAAATGAGACGGGTTTCTGTACGAGGCACCAACACGGATAAGCATGCACAGATCACCCATTATGGCTTTATTGGACCCTTTGTTTACACCTAGAGAGGCACATTGGCACATTTAAAATGCAGGCCCAGAGCTTATTACAGCAGGTCTATGCTCAAGTCGGTGGTGTAGGAGTCCCATGCAGTCTTAATGCTTTCTCATAAAAGCCTGTAAAGATGTTGAATCCACATCTGCATTGCCATATTGTGGGCTTGTGTAAAGGCTTGCATATTTGGAGGATGTGCCTGTGTTTAGACCTCTGGTCTTTCTCAGTTTTGTACTGGTGGAGAGCATCCCAGAGGGGCTGACCTTTAACTCCAGCTCCACACACCCGACCATCTCTCAGGCCTGGCAGAAGCTGATGAGGGAGGCCACCAGCAGCCTGGACATCGCCTCCTTCTACTGGACCCTCACCAACAGGGACACAGGAACTCAGGAGCCGTCTGCTGGCCAGGTGAGACGGCACACTCACCACTCCGCACATAGAATAGAAAGGAAATGACCTGAACACCGTAGATCACAAATGACAATAATTGTTCTTAATATCATAAGAAGTGTAAGTATGCACAAATCACTGGTGCTAGGCTACCACAGTGAACATAGGAAATGAGACAGAGCCTGTGCACTTACTGACCCGAAGAGCTACTGGTCCTAACATTGACATTCATGAAATGCAGTTTGTGATGATGTGGAATCAGCCTGACCTGATGTTCAGCTCAGTAAGTGTGCAGGTTTTGTCTCGTTGTCAATTGTTAATAACAAAGGCCATAATGAAATGTAATAAAACTCAGCACTAAAAAGATTTGTATTTTTGTATTGTAATAAAGTAGTAAAGTATAATGCAGTAAAAAAAAGTAGTAGTAAAGTATAATGCATTGGATGTATACAGGGCTTTTTAAGGTGTCCGGGATGCTTTATAGTGCTTTATTACGGTTACAGACCGATGAAGGTGGGGCTGCCGATCTGTGCCATCGACCTTGTTAACCACCCTTAACACTCACACACACCACATTAATACTCGGCAATGTGGGTGTGATAAAGTGTCTTGCCTAAGGACACAACAACACTGCTGCTCTAGCACGCCCCCTGCTTTTCCAACTGGGACCCCATCCCATTGCCTTTTGCTTATAAAGCTCTAATTAGTTTTGCGGACCACAGCCTCGTACAGGCAAATCCCCACAGTAGATGCGGTGTGCATTGGTAGCAGGATATGCTGATGTGCCTTTTTGTCTGTGCTGTGTTAGGGGGAGGCTGTGCTGAAGGCTTTGGCTGATCTGTCTCCAAAGCTGAGTGTCCGCATCGCTGTGAACTCACCCCGGGATAGTCTGCCTCCAAACCTGCAGCTGCTCCAAAGAACAGGTACACAGAGCCTGTGCTGGGCCATGTTATTGAAAGAAAAAGTGAAGGTCTTGGTGAAGGTCTTGGTGCAGGTCCTGGTGAAGGTCCTGGTGAAGGTCAGGGTTAATTTACATCGCCACACGTATCAGATTTGTCACAAGTCTGTGTGTGACATAACAATACAATGTTTATTATCATAATAAATAAAAATAAAATATTATCATAATGTGCATTTGAACACCTTGTATATTTCTTTGTTCTTATGAATTTGTACTTAAGGGACCATATTGCGCTATTTTTGCTATGTTTGCTCATCAAAAACATACTTAGAGTTGTGATGTCACGTGGTAATACAAGACGTGGTCCACTGTGTTTTCAAAACCCATACACCTTCACTAGAATCATTTAGATAATCAGAATCATCTGGAGTTTCAGTCTTTACTGAACTTAAGGTAAAATGTAGCTGGTAACTTGGAAATGTAGACAGACAGCTCTCCAGAACAGGTATGTTTTTAAGGAACATGGCATTCAAATATGGCTTATAACTCACAAGAGCAACACAGCACCGTCCCAGCCGCAGGGCACTCACATGTGGGCCACTATTAACAGTTTCACCAGGATCTTCATTCCAGGTGTTGCATTTGGTGAGACATGGGTTTGTGTATTTCTGTTGCAGGAGCTCAGGTCAGGACCGTGAACATGAAGGCGCTCACCTCAGGGGTTCTCCACACCAAATTCTGGGTGGTGGACAAGAAACATGTGTACATTGGCAGCGCCAACATGGACTGGAGATCCCTCACACAGGTATTGGTCTAATCCGTCTGTCACTGTGGAGACACTGATGCCTGAAAGAGCTCATGTGAAGGCCTTCTGTGCTGGGCTGTAGGTAAAGGAGCTGGGAGCCGTCGTGTACAACTGCAGCTGTCTGGCCGCAGACCTGGAGAAGATCTTTGAGGCCTACTGGTACGTGGGACAGAGCGAGTCTATTCCCTCTTCATGGCCCAGCAGCTTCTCCACTGACTTCAACCAGGACTTCCCTATGAAGCTGCAGCTCAACCACTCCGAGGCCAGTCTCTATCTGTCGGTAAGACTCACAGCGTAAAAGTGTGTGTTCCTCTCTGCAGTATCAAAAATAAAAAATCAGTTACTAATCAATACTGAAACTAGTACATTCGAACACTAAAAAAAGTCCCATTGACAAGACAAAAATGAACCTTTCCTGAATAGCTTTAAGCCGTGCGCACATACAAAGCGTCAAATCGCGTCTCCCGCAGCCAAAGCACCACTGAAACATTAGCTTGAAGCTGCTTCATAAGCGCAAATTAGACACTCTGTTCACAAGGCGAACATTCACATTGGTCAGCCCTTACGTCATAAAAGGGAAGTGCGTCTGACTGAAGGCGCAGGCAGACAGTGACGGTCACCTTTGGGAATAAAGACATGCTCAGTGTCAATAAGAATACACGGCGTCACGGATGAACTCCAGATGTCTGTGGTGAACGAAACATAGGGTATATCTGATAACAGGACATTTAGTTTGTCAGAAAACATCTTATAAAGTCTTTCTCAGTGAAATAGTGGCGAGATGGCACTTCAAATCGAGGTTCGACGTGCTCCATAAGCATAAGAAATCCAGGGTTCTCTACAAAGGCGAATGGTAGGTCACTCATTGTGATCATTTGTGCTCCTGGCTGTGGTGTCCTGGGCCTTCGCGCTGTCAAGGGGCATTTTTCTCTCCTTTTCAAACTCTCCTACAGCCTGAGCTGACTCGTCTTTGGCTGGTGCTGTATCGGTTTGTTGTGTTAAATGTCGCCCTTTCCTTTCCACCTCTTGCAATCCCAAGTTTACATATCCCACAGTTTGCTATGGTAATGTTGTTGTCCTCAACTTTATAGTATTTCCAGACCGCAGACATACTCGCCAAACATTATAGCGTTCTTATAGCGCTCATTATAGCGCTCTTCTTATCTCCTCTCTGTACTCGCGCTTTGCGAAGCGCAGGCAGCTGCATTTAACCATGTCACCGTGTCATGCCGCACACGTTGATGTTTCTGTGTGAAGTCTCACTCTGTGAGACTCGCCACATAACCAGAGATCTCATCTATGATATGTTAAAAAATAATAAGAATATATATACAAATATATCCGATACTGACCGGGAGGTAACGTCCGATTCCGATCCAATCTGAAACCACGTGATCGGGGCCAATTTCCGATCATATGATCGGATCGGGACATCCCTAGAGGGAACAATAACAGACATTGAGGACAGTTGTGGTACCCCACAAGCAAATGGCAATCTTGAAGAGGCTACAAGGAAAGTGGCTACGGCCAAATACCTGCAACGAATAAGGCAAGTCCTAAGCAGTCAGCTCAATGGCAAGAACAAGGCCCAGGCAATAAACAGCTATGCCCTGCCAGTGATCAGATACCCTGCAGGAATCATAAGCTGGCCAAAGGAGGAGATACAGACCACAGACGTTAAGACACAAAACCTCCTGACCATGCATGGAGGGTTCCATCCCAAATCCAGCATCCTGACACGAGCCGGAAGGAAGGAGGCCGAGGACTAGTGAGTGTGGGAACCACTGTCCAGGATGAAACATCCAAAATCCATAAAGTTATTGTTGCTCTGTTGTTGAGATGTTGATGTGTCAGAACACCACTGTTGTTGATTTTCATATATTTTATTTGTAAAAATATTTACCTTTGAGTCATGTGACCTTTACTTTGCCCCGTAAGTAAAGAGTAGCCACAAAAGAGAGAAAAGACGATAGAGAGAGAAAGCGGGAAAGTATAAAGAAAATACACCAAACTTAACTACCTCTGGTAACGTATAGGCAAACACGGTAATATATTGTTTTGTATTATATTTATTGTAAGGTACTGTATGTAAAGCTGAGCCATTTTCTTTGTCTTTATTTTAGTTTTCAGTGTTCACGGTGTGTATGGTGTTAATGTACGTTGTTTGAGGATAAAGAGAATAAATATTGACACACACTTGATCATCAGTACGGAGCATGATGTCCTATTATTGTGAAGAAAATCAGGGTAGCTACATTGTTTGGAGAAAGACTGTTTCTCATCGTGGTGTCAGAATCGATACTGAGTATTTATTTATTATTGAAATTGAGTTGGAAATTTTAGTATCGTGACAACACTGTGACCTGTTCTCCTGTAGAGCTCGCCCCCCTCCTTCTGTGCATCTGGCAGAACCTCCGATCTTCAGGCCATCCTTGGTGTGATCGAAGATGCTCAGAGCTTCGTCTACATCGCGGTCATGAACTACCTGCCCACCATGGAGTTCTCCCATCCTAAGAAGTAAGCTCTTAACCCTCCAAAACTGCCACTAGGTATCTCTTGTAACAGTATTTTAAAGGCCTATGTTGCACTTTTTTTTCATCTCTTATAATTTTGTTTCCTCATCGCAAACATACCTGAAGTTGTGTTTTGTTTTATTCACACGTTTAACACACAACCCCTGCAAATTAATGCCGAGTGCTTCTCTCAAACTAAAAACACTCCTGTGTTTTTAAACTCCATAATGTTCTAGTGAAGGTGGAGTGTTACAACACATTGGAGCTAGGGATGCAAATGATCGATTAATTCATTAATTGATAGTTGATTGACCTTATCGATCGATTAACGATTAACTGATAAGCGGCGTTTTTCACCTGAATTTTAGTGTTTCAATAGGGTCTTTAAGAATATAAGCTATAGTATACATAACACTGAGTCAAAAATATATCATAGTATAATAATACTATTATAATATTGTATATTCCTCAATTAATTATTCCTTAGTAAAAAGCAGACAAATGTATTGATGCTGAATAACAAAATACAGTAATCCCTCAATCTATCGCGGTTCTTTTTTTTTTTTTTTTTTTTTTTTTTTTTTAATAGTGTAACATTGTGTTCTGTCCTGATTGGCTAAGAGACTAGACCAGGACTAAACATGGACTGGACCAGGTCTGGACCGGGACTCGACCGGGTCTGGACCTGGACTGAACCAGGATTGGGCCGCTGCTGGTTTCGTGCGGCTGGTTTGTGGCTCGGGGCCCGGGCCGCAGGCCAGCCGCGCGGGACTTGGTGCCCGAGCCACGGACCAGCCGCGCGAAGCTCGGGGCCCGGGCCGCGGGCCAGCCGCGGCACGCTGCGGCGCATTCCTGGGCGCCGCGGTTCGATCTCTCCTCGCGCGTACACCCTGCGGCCGGCTGTGAGTCGAGTGGTGCGCGGTTGCCTTGTTTCGTGACCATGCGGGTGCGTGTGTCCGCGATTAGCGATTAATTACAATTAATGCATTTTGTTCGACTAACGTCTTAATCGACAGTTAATCGTTAATCGATTAATTGTTGATATCCCTAATTGGAGCACCTCCTGTATTACCACATGGCATCACAAGGTCATGTTTTCTGACTGAAGAACTCAGTCTAAATATGCAGAGTTTGTGTGTTAAACATGTGTGAATGAAACAAAACACAACTCCCAGAGATGAAAAAAAAAAACAGACTAGAAAAGGGCTTAATATAGTTACAAAGTTTCAGTACTTATTTCAGCACTGTTGAATCTTTTTCAGTAAAACATATCCATTAGCATCATGTGGACAATGCCCATTAGCTAATGTCTCTGCTTCACTGTTGTGTGCAGGTACTGGGCCAGTATCGACACTGCCCTGCGGAGGGCGGCGTACGAGCGGCGTGTGGCAGTGCGTCTGCTGGTCAGCTGCTGGGCCAGCACCTCACCTGTCATGTTCCCCTTCCTCCGCTCCCTGGCCTCCCTGCAAGAGCCACGGAGCAAAGTGGATGTCCAAGTGGTGAGTCGACCTCCGCAAGCACTCCACCCCTGTGTGGAGCTCTGACAGGGGGCTGTGTGGAGCGTGGGGCTGTGTGGAGCGTGGGGCTGTGTGGAGCGTGGGGCTGTGTGGAGCTCTGATCTGGGGCTGTGTGGAGCGTGGGGCTGTGGAGCGTGGGGCTGTGTGGAGCTCTGATCTGGGGCTGTGTGGAGCGTGGGGCTGTGGAGCGTGGGGCTGTGTGGAGCTCTGATCTGGGGCTGTGTGGAGCGTGGGGCTGTGTGGAGCGTGGGGCTGTGTGGAGCTCTGATCTGGGGCTGTGTGGGGCTGTGTGGAGCGTGGAGCTGTGTGGAGCTGTGTGGAGCTCTGATGTGGGGCAGTGTGGAGCGTGGAGCTCTGATCTGAGGCTGTGTGGGGCTGTGTGGAGCGTGGAGCTGTGTGGAGCTGTGTGGAGCTCTGATGTGGGGCAGTGTGGAGCGTGGAGCTCTGATCTGAGGCTGTGTGGAGCGTGGGGCTGTGTGGAGCGTGTGGAGCGTGTGGAGCGTGGGGCTGTGTGGAGTGTGGGGCTGTGTGGAGCTCTGATGTGGGGCTGTGTGGAGCTCTGATGTGGGGCTGTGTGGAGCTCTGATGTGGGGCTGTGTGGAGCTCTGACAGGGGGCTGTGTGGAGCTCTGACAGGGGGCTGTGTGGAGCTCTGACAGGGGGCTGTGTGGAGCTCTGACAGGGGGCTGTGTGGAGCTCTGACAGGGGGCTGTGTGGAGCTCTGATGTGGGGCTGTGTGGAGCTCTGACAGGGTGCATGTGGAGCTCTGACAGGGTGCATGTGGAGCTCTGACAGGGTGCATGTGGAGCTCTGACAGGGGGCTGTGTGGAGCTCTGACGTGGGGCTGTGTGGAGCTCTGACAGGGGGCTGTGTGGAGCGTGGGGCTGTGTGGAGCTTGGTGTTGCATGTGGAGCTCTGATGTGGAGTTCTTTTGCAGAGGCTGTTTGTGGTGCCTGCGAGCCCTGCACAGAAGGAGATCCCCTTTGCCAGAGTCAACCACAACAAGTACATGGTGACGGACAGAACGGCCTATATAGGTACGTATGTATATGTTTATACTGTATGTAATGTTTGGATGTATATTCTAGAACGTGATCATGTCATACTCCCAGACGGGGGAAAGAGACCGTTTTGCCTGTTTATTACGTTGTACTTTTTGTTGTTGATCGTGTCTTGTTACTGACTAGACCAGTACTTGACTAATAATAATAATACAACAGAATGATGCATTTTAACAATATCCAGTTCACATCTGCCCCACATCTGTATTATGTGACTTGCCTATAGAATGTTGTGATGTCATCTGATGTCATGATGAATGATGATGTCAATAGCAAAACTTGGTACTTATATAATTCATGAAAATCTGTATCACAACAGTCCAGAGCCCACATGGTAATTACAGTTCTTATTATTTGGTGTGGTTTAATGCAGTTTAATTGAAATCTGTATCAGGTAGCACACCTTTTCCTTACACACATAACACTGTGTGCTTTGTATTTGTCAGAACTTTGAACTGCTCTTGTTAGGTGTGGAATGTGCTTTGTTTTCCTCTCTAATGAGCACACAGGACTCTAAATGGACAGGCATGAGGATTTTTTTCCTATTTTTACACTTTTACAGTCTGTTGCCATATGTATTAACAATTATAAGTGACCTGCACATGTAAAAATCAGGAACAGCACCTAATGTGATCTCAATAATTACAAACACTAAAATTTAATATGAATATGAATTAGTTCATTTTTCGCAGTGGTCCATTTATTCTTCACTTATTTCACAACTAGAATGCTAATGTGCACTTGCTGATTATTGGACAATAAAATTCTTTCTAATTAGAGTTATTTTGACCTTAGCAGCTGTTTATATAATATATCTGTACTGGGGCAGGGCACATTTTGCTCAATACAGGTTAAAGAATCGGGTATAGGACTTGACAACAGTGAAATCCTTCTGTTCACATTAGGTAATATTTCACCTGTCCTCTAGTATGTCACCAGCTTTATGACATGAAACTTTCTGAATGATAATATCCCATAAACATAATAGATTGAAGAGAAATGACTTATTTTATTTATTATTTTATTATTTTATTTTTCATACACATTGGCTGTAACTTGTGTTTTCTCCCAGGGACGTCCAACTGGTCTGGGGACTACTTTGTGAACACAGCGGGTGTGGCTCTGGTGGTACAGCAGCCGTCACTCTATGGGGACCCAGACTCTTCAGAGGCCTCTCACCCTTCAGGGGCCACAGTCCAGGCACAGCTGCAGCAGGTGTTTGAGCGGGACTGGGATTCGGCCTACAGCTCTTAATAGGTGTTAAAAACCCAAAATTCTGTACACAGGAAAGGAAGACAAGAGATTAGATCTTTTTCACTTGCAAGTGGAGAACAGTCAGAGAAATACGACCAGGTTACAACATTGCTCTCGGCCCATATTTGCTCTGAGCGTCCCGGCTCTCTGTGCCCCCCACTTGCATATTTATTGAGTTTTTCACTTCCCTGGTTACAATGGGCTGTCTTACTCCTAAGGGGTGGGGGAACAGGTGGTAAGACAGCCGACAAAACATAATCATTAAAACCAAAGCAAAATCATTAAAACCAAAGCATAAGTATTAAAAGTAAAACACTTATAAGATAATTCACAGATATGACATCTTTCACAGGGACAATGTCACTGTGACTTAGATACTGGAGGAGCCAAACTGTCTGCTTACGTCTCCCCTCGGATATCTGGCCTTTCTGTAACTCAAAACATATTATCACAAGTCACGCACTTTTAAAGCTTCATTTCTACAAATTAAAGAATCACAAAAGTTAATAATATATAATTATTCCATCATTTCCCTCCTGTTTATTAATTTTGTTATATCCCGTGTAACCTCTTCTTTGCAGATTTTCAGTTACCCGTTCATTGTTATTGTACACTCAGAGGGTGTCTAAATCCTTAGACTGTTTCTTGGAATAAGTCAGTTAATTCATTTTGTAAATCTGTTTCTTCGTCAATGGGTGTCGCTAGGGTGCCCTCATAACCTGCCAGTAAATGCATCATCACTTCCTTGTCTTGTGTTAAGGGTGAGATGGCAGTTGTAATTAATCTATTAATTAATGCTCTTAGACATGGAATACAACAACACCCACATAAGGTCAAAATTGCTGCAAATACTGCTACTGACACTAGGACTGACGTTACCAGGGCTTTGTATTTTCCAAATACATCCAGCCAGCCATCCCACATGGAAGTATCTACCCCCGATTGGTCCTTCATTCGCTTGTTCATAGCTCTTAGGCCATCCAAAGCCTTAGTGAGTTTACCTTCGGGAGCGGTGTTATTCGGGATAAACGCACAACACACATCCCCAAAGATTGCACAAACTCCTCCTTTCTCGGCTAATAACATGTCGAGCGCTATGCGATTCTGGAAGGCCATGAGTGAGGTAGCTTTAAGTTGGTCGTGTACAGCAGATAGTGCAGTTTCGGTGTAGTTGCCAAGTTTTTGGACGTTATAGTGGATGTAGTTGATTCTGTCTACATTTTTGTTAGGCGTAATTGGAAAGAATGCAACAACTACTGGTATGTTTTCAAATCCTGCTGCTATTTGATTTGCTAATTTATATTCGTCAGGCACGCCCCTAGGGATCCCCACCGCGTCAATATAGGTTGGGTCATCCTCTCCTAACCACGGGGTGTGGCTAGTTCGCTTCCTTCTATTTAAATGTCCTGGACGCACAAGCTGGTAATGTGCACTTATCTCTTCTGCAGTCATTGGTTGGACTGTCACTGGCATAATCAGTGTAATCAAAGCACAACGAGCTGAGGTATTGGACAGTATTTTGTCATAGATCTTGTCTTCACCGCACCACCACCACACATCTGATCTGGATATTACTTTCATGTTGTCACCTCCATTAATGTTAGTTTCACAAAATTCCTGCTGGATTCTCCCTAAGATGTATTTTGTTCCATTGAAATTTACACACGTAAAATTTTGAAGTGCTACTTTAGCATCAAATACTGGTTTAATCTTTACAGGTTGGGTGACTGGAAAAGTTTTATCCAAGTCAGAACAGTTTGGTGGATTGGTGTGAGTCATTATAGGTATTATACATGTCTCGTTAATGGGTGCAGGGACTACTTTCAGAACTGGTCTAGGTCCCAAACATACTAAACAGTCTGATGGTGTTGAATTAGCTGCTTGTTCCGCCATTAACAACCAGTTGTTGCTGAGTCCTGATATTCCTGTAGCTATTAGAAACCAATCATCTGTTTTTTGCTCGTTGTTGTTGTTATTTATTCTAATCTTTGTACTAGTCCTAGTTTGTGGTCCTATCACTAGACTTTCCTTCTGCTGAGGCAGTTCTGTCGAGTTAGCCTGTGTTATGTTAGAACATAAAAAAAACTTTGTGCATGGGTCGTCTCCTGATTTATGAATACATAACAATAAGGTATAACATGGTACTTTAAAACCATAACCTCCTGATTCTATTCCTGCTTCTAATGGTTCTGCTGTTGTGTTAAAGAGCATTACTAAAGTTAATTTGCCATTCACTTTAATCACTTCCATCTTAAGTCTTCTAGCCCAATTTTTAGACTCCCACCCATAACTATCTTCAGCCCACGTTTTGTCTGTGGTGACAAACACGTCTCCCCATCCACCATGAGATGTAGTCATATACCATGTATAACCTTCCCATTCATCACCTTTATATCCCCCTATAGAAAGGGTATTCATTGGTATGTGAATTGTACTTATGAATTTCAATGTATTAAAACAAACATATGACACAGTAGAGTATCCTTCTTCCTTTTTACCACATGGATTTTTTGATAATGTTTTTTTATGGGGAAACAGGAGGCGTGGAATATATTCTGGGGGAAAAAAGCCCCCATCCGTCTTTTTGTCTGTGCAGGATTGCTGGGGAAATGGTGGTGATGTTTGTCTCATTTCCTTGGACGATGGGTGTCTCCCATAGATACCATACTAGTAGGAATGTCATTACAAGGAATGTCAACAATATCCAACACATTATAGCTGTCTTTAACCATTTTGGTATTCTATTCCTGTGATTTATCGGCATCTTTGTAGTTTATAACTTTTTTGCAATGACTTTGATGAATCCAAGTTGCTCTCTCAGCTATTTTTAGTGCTGTTGGGGTTGTTAACAATACTTGATAAGGACCTTCCCACTTAGGTGAATACCAGTGTTTTTTCTTAATGCTTTTCACCAAGATCCAGTCCCCTGGTTCCACTAACTCTTCTTCCTGTTGAGAACAGGGTTGGTCTACTTCAGTATGTTTGTTATTTTGCTTTTCAAACATTTTTCTCATGTGTGAAGCTAAGTCCATATCTTCCCCATCTTCCCATATTTGTTTAAATTGTGGTATTTTATATGGTCTACCAAACAATATCTCAAATGGAGTTAACCCTTGTATAGCTGTAGTATTTAATTCTAACTTGACTAAATCTAAACATTTAGTCCATGGTCTTTTAGTTTCTTCCATACATTTTTTAAGTCTGGTTTTTATAGTACCATTTCTTCTCTCTACTAGTCCTGCTGACTGTGGGTGATATGAACAGAAGTTTTTTAGTTTTATATCAAATTTCTTTCCTATCAATTCTATGGTTTCATTAACAAAATGTTTAGCATTATCCGATCGGATCACTTCCACTAATCCATATCTAGGTATAATTTCTTTGCATAATGCTTTTGCTACTGTTAATGCATCTGGATGTCTAGTTGGAAATATCTCTGTCCATTTTGAAAACACATCTATGATTACTAAACAATATTTCATACCTTCACTTTGATTTAATTGAATAAAATCCATCTGTATTTCTTGAAATGGGTATTGTGGTTCTGGAAATTTACCTCTAATTGGTCTAAGATTTCCTTGTGGATTATGTTTTGCACATATTAGGCATCTTCTACAAAAATTTTTTGAGTAGTTATTAAATCCATAGGTTGTATACTGCATATTTATCATAGATACCATCCCTCCTGTTGAGACATGTGATTTACCATGGCTCAATATTGCTGCGTATCTATATAAATTCTGTGGTAGTATTGGTTTATTTTCTGGTCACATATATATGTCGTTTTTTATTTGTGCTCCTTTTCTTTTCCATAAGTTTATTTCAGTTTTAGGGCTTTGTTCTTGCATGTCTTGTAGTATTTTTTTGTTTAATTGGGTCCCTTCCATTAAAGAATATGTATTTATTTTGTATTCTGCTGCGTCTTTAGCTGTTTTATCTGCCATTGCATTTCCTCTTGTTACTTCATCTGTTCCTGATTTGTGTGCTACACATTTACAAATAGCTATTTTATTTGGTAATTGTACTGCTTTTATTAATTCTGTTAATAATTCAGCATGAGTTACTGGTTTTCCTGTAGAAGTCTTCATTCCTCTATTTTTCCAATATTGTGCAAATACGTGAGTTGTTGCATATGCATATTGACTATCTGTATATATTGTTACGTTCTTGCCTTTAAATAATTTGCATGCTTCTGTTAGTGCTACTAATTCTGCTGCTTGTGCTGAATAATTTGGAGGTAATTTATTTGCTTTTAATACTTTATCTACTGTTGTTACTGCATACCCTGTCTGTGTTTTTCCATAATTGTCTTTTTTAGATGATCCGTCTACAAATACAATTTCTGCTCCTTCAATTGGAGTATCTAATAAATCTTCTCTACATTTTGTCGATTGTTCTACTAATTCTTTACAATTATGTGGGATTCCGTCATCCTCAGTCGGCATTAAAGTGGCTGGATTTAAAACTGTACATCTTTCTATGGTTAAATGTGGTTGTGAATATAAATTTGTCATACATGAAAGATGTCTTGCTGGTGATAAAAATGAGTGATTGCTCTGTAATAGTAATACTGCTACAGCGTGTGGTACTTTGAGTGTTAATGGGTGAAATAACACTACTGTTGCTGAAGCTTCTACGGCTATAGACGCTGCTACTACGGCTCTAAGACAGTGGGGCATCGCTTGCGCTACACTGTCAAGTTTAGTTGAATAGTAGGCTATAGGTCTTAGTTTGGTTCCATGCAGTTGTGTGATTACTGACGTCATAAATATGCCTTTACAATCTACCATTTGCACAAAGGGTTTTGAATAATCCGGTAAGGCTAAACTTACACTTGAGACTAAAGTTTGTTTTAGATCACAGAATGCCTTTTCTGCCTCCTGCGTCCATCTTAATTTATCTTTCATTTCTATTGGAGTCTCATATATTAGTTGGCTTAACGGGTGTGTTAATTCTGCATAGCATGGAATCCATTGTCTGCAATAATTCGTTAATCCTAAAAAAGACATCATTTGTTTTTTGGTTTCTGGTTTTGGTGCATTCAGGATAGCTGTTTTTCTATCATTAGTAACTGCTCTGCCTCCATTACTGAGAGAATATCCTAAATATTTGACTTCTTGTTTACAAAATTGTACTTTATTTTTACTTGCTTTATGTCCGTGTTCTGCTAGATATTTTAATAACGCTATTGTATCCTTTTGGCATGTTTCCTTATCTGGTGATGAAATCAAAATATCATCCACGTAAAGTAAGATTTGACTTCCTCCTGGAGGTGTAAATTTAGACAAATTCGAACTCATCGCCTGTGAGTAAATTGTGGGAGATTCGCAATAACCCTGCGGTAACCGGGTATAACTGTAACGTTTATTATTATAGGTGAATGCAAACCAAAATTGACTGTCTTTGTGTACTGGGATTGAGAAAAATGCATTTGAAATGTCTATGACTGTAAAATACTGTGAATTTGGTTGTAATGAATTTAGAAGTGTATGTGGATCAGGAACACATGGAGCTCTCTGAATCACTGCTTGGTTTACTGCTTGTAGATCTTGTATCATTCTCCATCCTATAGATGGCGCTGCTTTTTGTACCGGACAAATAGGAGTATTACATGGTGAGTCATTACACTCTATTAACACTCCTGCCTTTAACAGATCTTGTATAACTGGTTTTATGCCTTCTAAGGCTTCAGGTTTCAATGGATATTGTCTTACACATGGTCTCCATTCTGATTTTGGTCTTATCTGTACCGGTTCTACTCCTTTTATCAATCCTACATCTGATGGCCCTGTAGACCATAACTTTTCTGGAACTTGTTTCAGCAATGCTTCATCCGCCTCAGTGAGGGAATCTAAATATCACTGTTCTACGTCATCTGGTGGTTGGAGGCACTGAAATGGTATGACATGTATTGGCCAAAATAATGCTTGTCTAGTCCACTTGTGACATCCTGTTTGTGTTCTTGGTCCTGTAGTTACCCAATCTTTGCATCTGTAACACTCTGCCATGACTTGTCCTAGGATTTCCCATTCCCAGTCTTCTGGTTTCATCAATGAGATGTGCATAGGTGTGTGTGTTCTTTCAATGAATCTTTTATCTGTTTCATCTTTCCACTTTAGTTGTATATCCGCAACACAAAACGTTTTGTTGTCAGAATATACATACTGAATTATTGCTGGAATGGAGCCTAGTTTTTCCATTTTGTCAAAATATTGTTTATCTGGCCCTCTTTCATGTCCGAAATATGTTGTTATGTGTAATTCGTCCACTGGCATTGTAGAGATTGGTTTACTGGGTGTAGGTACTGCTGATTTTGCCTCTTTTAACAATGCACTTCCCGTCTTTCCTACGTCATTGTGTGGTATTTGATACCCGTACCAGTAACGTGGAATTCCTGCCTTTTGTATAACAAAACTGTATTGCGGTGAAGGTATGTCTCGTGCGCGAATGACCTTCATGCTGCCTCCTGGCTCTGGGAACAGTGCTAGTTTCAGACTGCTCAGTCCATCCCTTCCCAAGAGACAAACTGGGCAGTCCTCCAAAAATAACACTGTGCTTTCTATGCTCAGTCCGTCTGGATCTGTCAGTGTCAATAAACTTGTTATCGGGACCTGACTCACCTGTCCGTTTGCTGCTCGTACGGACATGGTGTCTGAAGTCAGAATCATCCCTGGCACTGCCTTGTTTATTGTGGTCTTACATGCGCCTGAATCACATAAGAACGTTATTTTCTGTCCGTTTACCAATAAGTCTATTTGGGGTAAGTTGTGTGTGTCTCTTAAAGCTGCATACACATCTGTGACTACTTTTTCTTTATTTTCCCATGGACACCATTCTCGGGGTATTTTTATGTCAAAATCTTTTGAATCTACTCGTTCATGGTGTTTATCAAATTCTTCCCATTCCTTTTGATCTCCAATTTCTAATTCTGTTTTCGTTTTGTCGTGGCCTAGTCATGCGTCATTTTCCCATCTTGCACATGCTGCTAGATATTTCCTGCAGTCTCTCTTAAAGTGTCCTGGCTTTTTGCAATACCAACACACATTTTCCTCGCCTGTCTGCTCATCCTCCTCCTGTTTCTGATTATTGTTTCTCTGATTTTCATAACCTCCTCTTCCAGGACCCCCCTTACCCCTGGCCTTTCCTTTTCCCCCTCTGCCTCTACCTTGTCCCCTATTTGCTATCCCTGTAAAATATATCTCATTCTCACCTCCTTCTGATGTCATCACGAATGCTGCGTTTCGTTTAGCGTTTTCTTTCTTTTTTTCTCTTGTGGTTTTGTCTGCATGACTGGCTTGTTCTATATATTGATCTATCGATGCTGTCCCAAAACCCACAAAATGTTTTTCTATCCATTTATGGACTTCTGGTCTGGAATTTGCATGTAAAGCGTTTTTTAACTGTTGTCTGTATGGGCAGTTGTTATCTTCTCTATCTTCTAATCCGCTATTGTTGGTGAATATTTCTCTCATTCTGAGTTGATAATCCTCAAATAACTCATCATCCTTTTGTTTTGTACGGTTTATTATACCATAGTTGGGAGCTCGCCTAAATCTTCCTCTAATTCTATCATGTAATGCTGCCACTCGTCCTTGTAAGATATCACTATCATACTGTAGTATAGGTCCTACTTGTGCTCCACCTTGTGGCTGGTCTCTGCTATTCCAGTCTCCTGAGACTGTTACCCATTGGTGCCCTAACGCTTTTCTATAACATCTTTCCATTTCGTTTCCGTTTAGTTTATATGACTCATGCAATTGCTTCATTTCGCTGCAAAATTTAGTTACATCATCTTTATATGGGGTTAATCCTTTTACTGCCTCTGTTACGTCTGAGTCTGACCAGGGTCGATAAACAAAAAGTGTGTCCGGGTGACGCGGTCCGTCATAATCTGCTTCGTCCACTAGTTGACCTGCTCTTGGGTTCGCCACTGCTATCATTGGTGCTTGGAAAATTGTTGGATCTTCTGAATGGAGTGGATTTGTATTTTTAGATGCAGGGTGGCTACTTTGTGTGTTCGAACTCAGGGGAGGTGCGCTGGGTATGGGGCTCGGTGGTGCGTCTACGTGTATTACCACTACTTCTTCACTTCCCATTTCTTTGTTAAATGTCAGCGTTATGTGTTTGTCCTTTGCTTCTGCTCTTGTTAAACGTTTATTTTCATCTATTTGCATTTTTTGTAAGTCCTCTACTGGATATAGGTTTTTCGGAGCGTTTCGTTCTGCAGAAATATATGGTGGTGGGTGGGGACTTCCGTGTCCTGCGTGTCGCACTATTTCTGAGTCTGTTAGTGATCTTAATTGTACTCCTTCGTCTTCATCTGTCTCTATGTGTGATTCTGGTTCTGGAGTAGGTTCTCGCCTTATTCTTTGTTTTCGTATTTGTGTCACTCCTGTCTCTAAGTCCAGGTCATCGTGTTTCAAAAGCATGGTTTTATTTTTTCCTGCCTCTCTTTGCCCTGCTATTTTTAACCAGAAATCTGTGTCGTCATATCCTTTCTTTTTCATTTTCTTTACGTCTCCTCCACAATCTGCATAGATCTTCTCTCTTAACTGTATTATCTCTACAGTGTTTAACTTCCCTTTAAAATTATATTTTGTTGTCCATAATTTCAGGAATTTTATTTTGTCTTTATTTTGTTGCTCGACACTTTTATAGTCCTTACTCTGAAGTTTTGTCTGTTTGTTTCCCATTTTTTGGTCAATTTAGTCCAACCTTCTAATCCAGAGTGGAGTCACTATAGGTTGGGATGTGTTTTTGTTCAGACAGTAATAATCAGTATTGTAGTATTTTTCACTTCAACCTGCCACAGTGCAATGCAGGTGGAAAAATCTTGCCTTTGCATCTACAATACGTTACTGTATTATTCTGAACAGTTTGTATGAATTACAGTGTTAACGGCCTGTAATTCCAGTCATACACACTTTCACACAGAACTTTTATTCCTTTGAGTACGATTTTCACGGTCTTTTATTATCTAGCCAGTAACTAACCTGTTACCCGATAAAGGGAAACCGCTTCCTTCAGTAATTTACTAACTGTATGTGGCTAACCTGTCACCCGTTAGAAGGATACTACTCCACCCAGTGTTTTACTACCTGCCAGTGACTCTCCCGCCACCCGATAGAGGGACACTAGTCCACGTTTTTACCTAATAGAGCCTAGGATTGTTAGGGTTTTCTACGCGCTATGACCCTCAGTCACACACGTTTTAAACTTAGACGTACTCACTCAGTTCTTTTAGTCTGGTTGTCTTCCTCCTTCGGTATCCCGTCAACCCTCAGACTCCAAGCGATGAATGAGAGTCGGCTGTTAATGTCTCAGATGCAGTGGCCACTGTCTTTCCCGAATCTCCGTCACCTCCTGGAGTCTTCAGGTATCTTGGGATCCGGCTCGAAGGACCATCTAATAGGTGTTAAAAACCCAAAATTCTGTACACAGGAAAGGAAGACAAGAGATTAGATCTTTTTCACTTGCAAGTGGAGAACAGTCAGAGAAATACGACCAGGTTACAACATTGCTCTCGGCCCATATTTGCTCTGAGCGTCCCGGCTCTCTGTGCCCCCCACTTGCATATTTATTGAGTTTTTCACTTCCCTGGTTACAATGGGCTGTCTTACTCCTAAGGGGTGGGGGAACAGGTGGTAAGACAGCCGACAAAACATAATCATTAAAACCAAAGCAAAATCATTAAAACCAAAGCATAAGTATTAAAAGTAAAACACTTATAAGATAATTCACAGATATGACATCTTTCACAGGGACAATGTCACTGTGACTTAGATACTGGAGGAGCCAAACTGTCTGCTTACGTCTCCCCTCGGATATCTGGCCTTTCTGTAACTCAAAACATATTATCACAAGTCACGCACTTTTAAAGCTTCATTTCTACAAATTAAAGAATCACAAAAGTTAATAATATATAATTATTCCATCAGCTCTCCTCTGTCGCACAGCCCCAGCTCTGTGGACAGCTCTGTGGACATGTGTGCAGTGTGATACAGGCAGTCTCAAGGAGCTCACACCAAGTCCAGCTCAGGGAGGACTTTTTTTTTAAGTTCTCAACTCAGTTTTCTTATTTGAAGCACTTTTTCATACAGTCTTAGGACATCATACAGCTACAGAGAATTACAGGCAAACTGCATGTGGGTTTTGATATAACATGTGAGGCCTCTTCAGAAGGCCTTGACACTGGGATAGGCCTGGGACACTGCAACAGCATTACATTCTTAAAGAAGACATTTTGTGCAAAATTGACTTTTCAGAGCTTTTAACCATGTTATAGTTGTTTCCTTCTCATTTACCCAGAGATGTATTTAGAGTGGTTCATGAATGCAGAAGAATAAAGATTACTCAAACAGGCGAGATGTCATTGAGCTCACCCTCATTTTTTTACCGCCGGTACACAATTTCATTTTTTATTTCCGTGATACATTTTTGTAATCCCTTGCTCACTAATGTGATGTGGTGCTAGTTGTGCTGACAGAATGTGCTTTGTTGTGATACCAAGTATTGTAAAGGAGCAGGAGGGAGTTGTCTCCCATTGGACTCCACAATTTTCCAAACGAAGTCAGCGGACTGGTTTCTTTTATCAAGTGATTGTAGATGAATATTGAAATTTAAAATGTCCTAAATAAACAGAATGAATCACAAGCGTCATAAATTATAACTATATGTAGCAGACAATAGCAAAATGTCTTCTTTAAGCATAAATCAGGGAAAGGAGAAATTCAATTTGTCAACTGGACAAATTAAATTATTATTTATTTGGTCGAATACGTTTTGCAGCTCCTCCAAGCTACTTCTTCAGTTCAGAACTGAAGAAGTTGACAAATTGAATTTCTCCTTTTGCCTTGGATTCTACCTGGACGACAGGGATTCTACACAAATCATAAATCAGGGAATGAGTGGACTACTTGTTCTTAAATATTACATTGTAGAACACATTACTTAGACAGAGGATTCTCGGGACACTGTTTATTTTGATATGGCCTTTTAATAAAAATGTTTTCTGTATGTCTTTCCAGTTGTCCTGTTTTTAGAAAATGCATGTTTGTGACACATGAAGTTCCTTCCTCAGGCTGTGTAGTGTGCTCAGAAATATGGTCAAAGCAAAGAAACAAGTGAAACAAGGCCTGGTGTTTACGCCTACACAATGAGTTGGGTGAATCCCTCAGTCGTCCAGGTAGATAAGATCAGATAATCCTTTATTTGTCCCACAATGGGGAAATTGCGGTGTCACAACGCAAGTTTCAGAAACAGTAGGAAAATATAAGCATGCATCAAAATTAAGATAAATAAGTATGTACAATCAACTAAAAACACAACAGTGTAAGGTTAAAAGGCACAGTGCATCTGTGTTATGAGTCCAGTCCAGTTTATTGTTCAGATGAACACCCAAGTACTTATAAGAGTCTAGTCTCTCAATGTCCCTTCCCTGGATGTTCACTGGTGGGGGGGCAGTAGAGTGGCATCTGCAGAAGTCCACCACCATCTCCTTGGTCTTACCCGCGTTGATGAGAAGGTGATTCCGCTGACACCAGTCCACAAAGTCCTGCGTTAGTCCTCTGTACTCCGCGTCATCATCGTCTGTGAAGAGGCCAATGATGGCGGAGACATCGGAGAACTTCTGCAGGACACAGCTGTCCGTGTTGTGTCTGAAGTCTGCAGTGTAGAGTGTGAAGAGGAAGGGCGCGAGGACCGTGCCCTGGGGGGCCCCCACACTGCAGGTCATGAGGTCATACACACAGTCCCGGGCTCTCACAAACTGGGGCCGGTTTGTGAGGTAGTCCAGGATCCACTCAGCCAGGTCACAGTCCACTCCTGCCCACTCCAGCTTGTCCCTCAGGAGCAGCGGCTGGATGGAAATTGAAAATCACTGGAGAAGTCGAAGAACAGGATTCTCACAGTGCTGCCGGCCTCTCCAAGTGGGACAGCGAGCGATGCATCAGAGAGATGATGGCGTCCTCTACTCCGATGCCGGGCCGATACGCGAACTGCAGCGGGTCCATCGCCGAGCTCACTGTGGAGCGGAGGTGACCCAGGACGAGCCTCTCCAGAGTCTTCATCAGATGAGACGTGAGAGCCACTGGCCTGAAGCTGTTGAGGTCTTTGGCGTGCGGTGTCTTGGGCACAGGTACCACACAGGAGTTCTTCCAGAGCTGTGGCACCACCTTCAGAATCCATGGCAAATTCAAGTTTATCTGGTTGAATACGTTTCGCTGCTCATCCAAGCTGCTTCTTCAGTTCTGGTCAGACCCTGGTAAGACACTTGCCTATATCTGGCCCAACAGAAACTGTAAACAAGTAGATGTGGTAGTTTCAAAGTAATTTCACTGTAGTTAGCGCCCCCTTCAGGCAGATATAGGCAGTGTCCACCAGCGTCTGACCAGAACTGAAGAAGCAGCTTGGATGAGCTGAGAAATGTATTTGACCAAATAAACTTTTGTCCAGTTGATCAATTGAATTTCTCCTTTTACCTATTCAGTGAGTTGTATACACAAACTATAGAGGGAGGCGACCATGGTTTAGACTTGGCGCCTCTTTGTTGGTGCACAGGGCTCTACAAATGCCACATTAATTTAATAATTTCATCTTTGGGCATTAATGGATTACGTAAATAACAAAAGAAAGATGTATTTAATGACAAAGGTGCAATGAAGCCCACTTTGCAGGTTGAATGTTACATAAAGTGTCCAATAGAAGACGCCCAAAGACCACATCTAAACCCGGGTCAGGTTGGCATATTTTAAGTATAACTTCAAATTTTCACTCCCAATCAGATGCGCGGTTTGTGGCCTCTTCTGTGTTAAAAATGAAGATTGTTGATTGGTGTTTATGTAGAGAAAAGCATCACATTCCATCTGCAGAGCAAAAACAGGCCAACGATATAAATAATAATTCAGTGGAAAAACATGTGTATACTGTGTATGCAGAAATAGTGTAATGATGTAGTCTAGTCTACACTTGTACAAAACAGGGCTCTCAAGGCTCACGCGTTGAGAGTGTGACACACGCAATTCGACGTATTCACACGCGCACACGCCACACATGGCATTTCTCACGCTGATTAGTGGTTTTTTTGTTTTTTGTTTTTTTTGTGCCCAGAAAATCGGTCTGTGTGGCTTAGTTTATGCAGGCTCCGCGCGTTTTCAGCGCCGCCCCCTCCCCCTGCTCCCCCGAGCAGGGGGAACAGGGGCCGGGCACGGGGCCGGGCACGTCCTGAGCCTCAGTCCCGGTGCCACGTCTCCTCTGAGACGCACCGACTCCGGTCCCGGTGTCTCCGTCTGTGCGTAACGTGTCCCCCCCGACGGCTTACGCGCGGAATACGCGCGGCCCAGAGCCGAACTGCCCATGGTGAGTCGCGGTGAGACGCGATGAGACGCGGTGAGACGCGGGCCCGGTGCATTGACCAGACTCTTACATGAATCCGTTAAAAATGTCCCGGTCCCTCCTCCCCGCCCCGCTTCCCCCCGCCCCTCTCAGCGCGCACTGACAAAGTGCGGTGATGATAAAACAAACTGAGAACCATCAGGTAATAACTTCATTTATATAACTCTCATTAGTTGCTTTGTAGTTTAAGTTTGCTCTTTAGACAAACGGGGCTCTCAACACGCAATTCGACGTGTTCACACGCTCACACGGCATTTCTCACGCAATTCAAGCACCAAAAATTGTTCACTCGCACCCCCCCCCCCCCGGTCCTCGAAAATTACAGTCACACGCACGACCCCGCTCAAAACTTGAGAGCCCTGTACAAAATAACATCTGATCTGGCATAATTCACCTCAAAGGAGCACTATGTAGGCCTACTTTTTAGATGTTTGGCATGGTCCATGGTGCAGCAGAAAAAAACATGCTCATGTGAGCAGGATTTTCAGAAATGTTGAGTAAAACGGTGTGCTTGACCCCATGCAACTGGCTTCCAGGCCCCAAAGAGGAGGAGGGGATGCCACAGTAACTTTACTCCACTTACTGCATGTAGGTGGACTGGAACACGTTCAGCACAGTCCAACTACATATTCTACATATTCTTTCCGAAAGGCTTTACCGTTTAGCCTGGTTTTAATATTGTGGGGTGAATTCTTGATGCTTTTTTAAAATTTTTTTTTTTTTTTAACTCAGAACATGATTCAAAATGATTTCACATATTTCACATAGTTTTTCAAAGGGCCACTTCAGCTGCGTCCATTCTTTGACAGTGTCCGCGAACCTGTTCCATCCGGAGTGTTTTGTGCTGGCTCTGCCCTAAACCCGGGGACAAGGCACAACAATGGCCCGGCTTTAGGCGCGGGGGTAAAGTGCTGACTGTCCACTCTATTCTGTCCCCTCTGTGGCCCCTCTGTGGTCCCGCAGTTCCGCGGGGCACTGGTCAGACGCGCCCGGACACTGCGCGCTCTACCCCCGCTGCTCCCGGCGCACCGGACCCAGCATGTGTGAGTGCCTGCGGGCCTTATTCCGGGTCTCCTGGACACCCTCGTCGGACACAGGTCAGTGTCATCTGGGAGTTAGGTCCTCATTCCTATGAGTCCACCTGTTGAGCTCTTCTGGGGCACGGGTCCTTGTCTTTAAAATATCTTCAGAGACATTTTAAAGACTTCACTTACATTTTAAAGTGTGTCGCGTGCTTTTAAAGAGCCTAGATTTTGCATTTTACCCCACGCCCTCTCAATTCTGTCATTGCAAAACGCACCAACAGATGGCGACAGACTTGCATCTGGGCGGAGATTGAAAAGTTTACACGAGCTAAAAAACAAACGCTACACGTCCTACTGTGATGGACAAATGTAGCCTTAATTTGAGAAGAGAAATGACCAGTGCGGTGAGGATTTCTACACTTAAAGGTCCCATGACATGGTACTTCTTGATGCTTTTACATGGCTCCTTAATGGTTCCCTAATACTGTAAATGAATCCTTCTTCAAAATCAACACTCACTGCATGAGATATGACTCTGACAGTCTTCATGAGGCTAGATATGTGTCTAAAATGCTTTATTGTGGGTGTTGCTGCTTCACTGCAAATGAGAAGAACAGAGAGATTGGCTAAGGAGCGGGGGGGCGGGTTTCCCCCGCTGGAAGCGCAGCTCTGCACCGCTGTCTGCACCGCTGTCTGCTCACTTCCGTGTTTAACACAGGAAGACAGATGGGAGACTTTGCAATGTAAAAAAGCATATTTACACAGAAAATAAAATTAAACCACTGGTATTTCAGAGGTCCAGAGGGTCGGGTAAGGGACTTGCGAGCCTAGAAACACTCGGACGTGCCTCCAGGCAAATAAAAAAACGCATTTCGCATTGTAGCGCATTCACAGTCCAAACTCTATGGGCGGGATATACAGGGACGCTGAGCGGAGACAGAGGGAGGGGCTGGAGCTGCATTTGCCGATCTGACGTCAAAAAGGTGCCTTGTCCGAACTCGCTCGTTTCAACACTGGTTTTGTGTAACGCAGAAAAGGACCGCAAATGCTCAGTTTAGACATTTCGCAACTTTTAGCCATGGGGGGGCTAAACAGGGTAGGGGAGCTCACATTAACGTTCAAAAACCTCAGAAAGTGAAAATTTCATGCCATGGGACCTTTAACTTTATAGAGACATCTGGAGCTCAGGAGAGGGCGCTATAGAGTCTGGACCCCCTCAGGACCTCAGGTTGATCGTTGCAGTTTTAGAGTAAACCGCACAAGCATGCACCTTCTCACTGTCCACTATCAGAGAGAGCCTGTTCTGCTCTTTGTTCTTTGTCTTTGTGGGTACAGGGAGTTTCCAGGTTCCACTTTTACTTGAGTTTATAATGTTCGGTGTAACAGTATTCTTACTGGAGCAAAAATCATGCTTCCACTTCCCACTGTGAGCAGGTCTATGATGGACATTTGTGTTTCTTGCAGTGCTCCTTCAGATATAATTTAGTTTGAATTATTTTTGTGTCTGTCCTTTGAAAACACCACATGTGCCCTGTTAAATGTTTGGTTCTGGACTATTAATAAACTAAAACTAAACTCTACAATACTTTTTCAGTTGTACATTGAGTCATTTCTTGGATCACTCCTTTGCACTTATTGGCATTATTTTTTACACTTTTAATGATACTCACCTCTCTTAAAAAGTCATTTGTGGCTACATTCTGACTACTCCAGATGCCCTTTCTTCTGGATTCCTGTCACTGGGTCCCATCACAGACTGAAGATGTTTGCAAAGTCTTAGAGCAGCATGTTCTTTTCTGTTTTGGAGGATCTGGCTGGTTAGAGGTGGTCGGTCCAAGATATCTGCCCCTCCTTGGGTCATCCTGCACTCCAGCCCGCCCTGCACGCCCTAATATGGAGGAGATATGTCTGCCCCGTGCCCAATCAGGAGGTGGTATGAGTGCGCATGCTAGTGCCCTGGTCAGGACTGGGAGAGAGCGGTCAGAAGGAGCAGGTCGGCTGGACAGGACAGAGCTCGGATGGGCCACCCACAGAGGGGCATGTGAGGAGGACAATACACACTTTTCAACTGCAGTACTACTATTTCAAGGTATTTGAAAGTATCTGAGCAGACAGTAGTAATACTCAGTTCATTTATTTGAATAACTTTTGTGTTACTCAGAACTTTTACTCCTATTTTTCTGTTCTTGGGTAAAAGTAGTACTTCCTCTTCCCACAACTGACAAAAGCTTTATATGACAATATGAAATGAATTGAATATTTGTGTTCCTTGTGGCTCCTTCAGATCTGATTTAGTTTGTCTCATCTCTGTGTTTATCCCAGATACTTTTTACTTTTGCTTGAGTAATTTCTTGGACCACTTCTTTGTACTTGTACCTGAGTAATATTATTTTTAAGTAGGCTACATTGATCTTACTTTGGTAGAGTTTTTGGCTACTCTACCCACATCTACTGAAAAGTGTTGTTACAATACTAAAATTTCAAACTAGATACTACAATTCAAATGTCACGATAATAAAAAAATACTTTCTTTAGACAATAGAATGTGATTTTCAACTGTAAATGGAAGTACTTTCTCTTCTATTCCCAGGTGGTCTTATATCAGTAGCAGGTTCCATATGCTCCATGGACGTGTACTAGTCTATGTGCTGTACTTGTTTTGACAGCTCAAAATCTAAAACTATTGAGGAACGGTTTATTTCTGTCCTGTCAATGTGACTTTTTCAGTATCAAGACCTCCTCGAATGAATATCTACTTCTCTATTTATGTTTTAGTATAATTAATATCTGATTTTCGATAGTTTTGACAACCTTTGACAACTCGTGCGAATTCAAATATCAGTCCATGTGTTTTGTGGCTGCGGTGGGCAGAGCTGGTGGCGCACAATAGTGCCCTGTGTGTGCGCCGTGTGTGCGCCGTGTGTGCGCGTGGTCAGTTGGCCGTGTGTTAGGGGACACTGAGGTATTCACACTATTCATGGGAACTATTTGCAGCGTGGCATGTCACTATGAGTCCAAGTGCAGCCGTGTTTTGTAACCAGAGCCTGGTCCGCAGACACATTCTGAGCCCGGAGCGCACGATAGAGACGCACTTTTAGCCCGGGTGGAGGTGCTTCGGTGGAGGTGCTTCGGTGGAGGTGCTTCGGTGGCAGGGCAGGTCCATGTCAGAAAAATCATCAACAACTTTTCCCTCATTTTTAGCAATCTAATTTTTTTCTTACTAAAAACAAAAAGGATCAAAATATTGTTAATAGGCCTAAGTGTATTTTTGGTCTCTGTTGTATTTAAAATCGAGTTCTCATGGCACTTTCACCATATTTGTTTTACTAAAAACTAAAAAGGATTAAATAATAGTTTTTTGTAAGTGTATTTTTCAGTATTTTTTAATCAGTAATTTATAAAGCTTTTTGAAAATTGTTGAATCAAAACATTATAACAGTACTGTATGTCAAATCAAATTTTTGTCAAAATATTTTTCCTTTAAATGACACACTAATATACTAGGGAAAAAATCAACATAATTTTCTATTTCAACTCTTAATATTTTATTTTATTTAGTTTTATTCAATAAAAATAAAAAAATAAAAAAAATAATTGTACTACAAAGCAGTGGTCCAAGAGTTAAAAAGTATTTGGGGAAATACTTTTTCAAGAGCTAACTGATAGAGTAACTGTCTGGATGGATGTCAAACAATGATCCAAATCTAATCAAATCATATCTGAAGGAGTGGTGCAAGAAACACAAATTATTTAAAGAGGGGATATTTGACTTCTGTGGGGTATTAGTACTTGTTAAAGGAAAAGTAACGTTATTTTACAATCTGAGCCTTCTTTCGGTAATAAAACAAGTCGTTTGACTCACCCATATCACGTTCGTGTCATTTGGAGCTGTTTGAAGAAAGTTATGTTGTAGCGTATCCGTTAGCATGAGTATTCGGGGCATTACTTTGCGGTCTCCAAATAACACAAACTTTAGCACTTTTCAAATCATAGAAGCCCGATGTCTTAATGTAAGATTTCGTTTGAAGCAAAAGTGGCCTGTAATCCGAGATTTATCCATAGTTTTCAGCTTTGCGTTTCATGTTTGGGTCCCGGGAGCTGAGAGCACAGTCCGCGCATGCGCACTGGCGTCCTCATCTACTCGAAACTATGGCTAAATCTCGGATTACAGGACACTTTTGCTTCAAACAAAATCTTACATTAAGACATCGGGCTTCTATGATTTGAAAAGTGCTAAAGTTTGTGTTATTAGGAGACCGCAAAGTAATGCCCCGAATACTCATGCTAACGGATACGCTACAACATAACTTTCTTCAAACAGCTCCAAATGACACGAACGTGATATGGGTGAGTCAAACGACTTGTTTTATTACCGAAAGAAGGCTCAGATTGTAAAATAACGTTACTTTTCCTTTAACACTGCTGACACATAACATATTTAGATCACCATGATATCATTTATTGTTTTGAAAAGTCCATATTCCATACAAAAGTCCATACATGTTTTATAAGTTTCACTTTTGTTTTTGACACATTGAATGTGCCTTCTCTTTGCTCCCCATGCTTACTCCCCCTTCAGAGCACTGTCCCAACACAGTCTGCGTGAGGGCTGTAGGCTGAGGGTGATGATGATGAGGTCTTAGTCAACCAAACTTGGTATTATTTTATTTAGATGATAAGGATATAGGTCAACAGCGTGTCCCATATCCATATCCATATCCATATCCGACACTGTTTCCTAGTACTTTTTTCAGCATAAATAGTATTTTTTGCCTGAGCTTCCCCAGCAGGTGTAGTCTTGTGAGTGCAGTTTGGGTCAGACACACAGAAATACAGAATAGTTTGGAAAGCTTTTTGGCTGACCAATCAATCAGCTGTGTTTTGTCGACTACAGTCCTACATCTTGCTAATGAAAAAACAATTTTCTCAAGTAAATCTCCACCTGAGAGTACTGTCCATATGAAAACAAGCCCAGAAGGCTGAATGCTGTGATAGTGCTGTGATAATACAGATATAGTGCTGTGATAGTGCTGTGATAGTGCTATGATAGTACAGATATAGTGCTGTGATAGTGCTGTGATAGTGTTGTGATAGTGCTGTGATAGTGTTGTGATAGTGCTGTGATAGCGCAGTGATAGTGCTGTGATAGTGCTGTGATAGTGCTGTGATAGTGCTGTGATAATACAGATATAGTGCTGTGATAGTGCTGTGATAGTGTTGTGATAGTGCTGTGATAGTACAGATATAGTGCTGTGATAGTGCTGTGATAGTGTTGTGATAGTGCTATGATAGTACAGATATAGTGCTATGATAGTGCTGTGATAGTGCTGTGATAGTGCAGTAATAGTGCTGTGATAGTGCTGTGATAGTACAGATATAGTGCTGTGATAGTGCTATGATAGTACAGATATAGTGCTGTGATAGTGCTGTGATAGTACAGATATAGTGCTGTGATAGTGCTGTGATAGTGCTGTGATAGTACAGATATAGTGCTGTGATAGTGCAGCAGGCCTGGTGCTGGTGCAGGGTGTGGCAGGGCTCTCCTTACACTGGGACAGCTGCAGCCTGCTGGTCACAGGATCTGCTGACCCCCATTCCAGCGCCTCCATGAGATGCTAATGTTGGCCCAGGCTGGAGCAGAGGGGATCAGGCCAAAAGCCCGGCATTCTGAAGCTCTGCTACGCCCCCACAGACAGGGCCCGGAACAGACAGGGCCCGGAACAGACAGGGTCCGGAACAGACAGGGCCCCGAACAGACAGGGCCCGGAACAGACAGGGCCCGGAACAGACAGGGCCCCGAACAGACAGGGCCCCGAACAGACAGGGGAGAGTCTTTTCTGTTGGGGATCCATCACTCGGTGTGGCATTGAACATATTTCACTGCTGCGACTCCTTGGAGATAAGCAGGTGGTCCACCAAGTCAAGTTACATTACATTTTATTTAATATAACTTGACCTGGTGGACCTGCATGTTCTTTGTTTTGTTTTGTTTGTTTGTTTGTTTTTTCATTTTGGTTGATTTATTGAATTGAAAACCATAGTGGGGTGTTGGTGGTGACTGACTCCTGTCTGCAGTTGTATCTTACTTACAGCAGTAGTAGAGTGAGGAGTGAATGAATAATGGACTGTACAGCTCTTTAAGTGTCCATTTTGTGCATTGGATTTATATTTATTATCAATAACATCTTCATGAAGACAGAGAGGTTACTCTAAATAGTTACTTAAAATACATGAAGAAAAAATAAAGTAATCTATCAAGCACGTGAAGAACATCTTATATTAGTATATTCATCTGAAACATCTCAAACGGATGAGCATTCCATTGTGTTTGTTCCACTGAGAGCAAAGGGCAGAGCTGTGTGATGGATGGTCCTCGAGGCTTCCCGGTGAAAGCTACATTTAGTCCAGGAAGAGCGGACTGGGTGGGGGAGACTGGGTGGGTCTGGGGGAGAAAGGCTGGGTGGGGTGGGGGTGGAGGGGCATAAATCTGGGATGAGGGGTGAGGTGAGTCTGGGGGTGAGGAGCTGGATGGGCCTGAGGAGTGAGGGCTGATGTGGGGCTGAGGAAAGCACTCCTGAAGAGGAGTGAGGGGAGGAAGTCTAAGGTAAACATGAGCTCCATTGCTCTGGCATGTTCTACCTGTTTATATCTGCTCCTGTTTATCAGAGCAGGTGTTTGTACTTTACGCAGTACATGCAGTACATGCAGTACATGTATACTTTTATATAAGTTCAATGACTTACATTGGTTTATTTAGTAGAGGTTTAGTTACACTAAACATATCTGAAATCTGCCAAATACTGACACACCTCTGGCCTGTGTGCTGGTTTCCAGGTGTTGCCTGGGGCCTGAGGGGTGGTGGAGGTGATCTGACCTCCATGGAATTGAGAGGAGCAGACAGGAGCAGACAGGAGCAGAGAGGAGCAGACAGGAGCAGAGAGGAGCAGACAGGAGCAGACACGAGCAGAGAGGAGCAGACAGGAGCAGACAGGAGCAGACAAGAGCAGAGAGGAGCAGACAGGAGCAGACAAGAGCAGAGAGGAGCAGACAGGAGCAGAGAGGAGCAGACAGGAGCAGAGAGGAGCAGACAAGAGCAGACAGGAGCAGAGAGGAGCAGACAGGAGCAGAGGGGAGCAGACAGGAGCAGAGAGGAGCAGACAGGAGCAGAGAGGAGCAGACAAGAGCAGACAGGAGCAGACAAGAGCAGACAGGAGCAGAGGGGAGCAGACAGGAGCAGAGAGGAGCAGACAGGAGCAGAGAGGAGCAGACAGGAGCAGAGAGGAGCAGACAGGAGCAGAGAGGAGCAGACAAGAGCAGACAGGAGCAGACAAGAGCAGACAGGAGCAGAGAGGAGCAGACAGGAGCAGAGAGGAGCAGACAGGAGCAGACAGGAGCAGACAGGAGCAGGGCAGTGGACATGCAGAGACCTGCAGATGTGAGGTCCTATAATAAGAGCCTCTGTGGGATGAGACACCTGCTGCTGTCTGTCTGTGGGGCAGAATGTGGGGCATTATACTATGTTTACTATTAGAAAAATGCATGGCTAGTTTCTCAAAGTGTGGCACGGCTCCCCCTGGTGGTACACCCTGGTGGGCGCTGTGGTCTGGGTGAAAGCCAAAGACAAAGCCTAAGGGACCAAAACAAATATGGCAACACTGACAGATGTACTTCAGCCTGTGATAGTGAAAGTATAGTCGGCTATTTACTTCAAAATGTGCATCTGTGGACTGGACGATGGAGAAAAGCACAGTTTTTGGTTTGTTATGCTCTTGTGAGACTTGGAGTATTGATTAGAACTTCCAGATGGGTCCCCTGCATGGGAATGTGCAGATGTTGTGCGTGCCTACCCCAGTCTGCCCATGGACATTTCCACAGCGCTGTTTCTCAGACCTGTGTTAGCCCAGGACGGAGTCCTTGTGGTGGTGGTAAAAATATTGTGGGTGGGGCACTGGTGTAGCTGATGGTGCAGATGGAGCAGAGAGTGTTTATGTGTGCGTGTGTGTGTGTGTGTGTGTGTGTGTGTGTGTGTGTGTGTGTGTGCGTGTGTGCGTGTGTGCGTGTGTGCGTGTGTGCGTGTGTGCGTGTGTGCGTGTGTGTGCGTGTGTGCGTGTGCGTGCGCGTGCGCGTGCATGCCTCCTGGGCACATGAACCACTCACACACTGTTGGGTTTTTAAGCTTCTCAGGGACATCACATTTACTTTTTCACTGATCCAAACTAAAGCCTGGCCTGATCTCAAAATTGTGAAAAACAGAACTTGTTCATTTGAAACAGTTTGCAGTGGTCCAAAGTTCTTCCTCACTTACCTTATGGATTCTGAGCATCCTAATTGTTCACAGTGATGAGTTTATGAGCACTTTTCACAACTTTCAAAGACCAGAGCGGAGTTCTGCCATGACGATATTGCTAATTAGATGCAGACATCACACAGTTTACATATTGTGACCCCAGGAGCTGCTTATGCAATATATATGTACTGGGGCAAGACACATTTTGCTCAAATACATGGAGAAATTGGGTACAGGCCCTTTAGCCGATTTTAATTCCAGATTTGAACTTCAAACCATAATGCTGATCTAATAATAAAGGACTTGCATCATGGGGACCTGATTTTGTGGTAGATAAAGACATACACATCTAATAAAAGTTACAACTGTGTGCTGGGTTCAAAGACATTTTTTTTATTTGAGCTCCCAAATTGATCAAAACCAATGACAGTTTATAAAAATGTTAACAACTGTAGTCACATTTTTTAAACTGCCATTGTATTGATGACAAGTGACTACCTGGACCTATATAACAGGTGTGAAACTAACTTCATGTCTGAAGAAATTTCACATTGTGGTGTCATTAAAATAAAGAATTGCAGTGTGCACCTGACCTGATGTTTGTCCCCATGAGGAAGACAGGTCACCATAATGTGAGTGTGTGTATAGATTTTGGTCCAGACAATGTGATAAATATCCGATCTCACACAAATGCCTCCATCTGAAACTTATCCAATGTGGGTAAGTTTTGGTTGGGACTAAATATGTATTGATATGCCACTATTAAAGAGGTTGTATTTTACTGGGGTTTTGGGGTAATGTGGTATTAACTGCTAACATAATCACCAAAAACAACACGTACGTATTAACATGTTTATAAGTTTCACTTTGGTTTATGATGGTCTGAGTCTCCTCTTCATTTTCTCCCCCTGTGATGTATTGTTTTGTATCATGTTTTGGTATATATACAGTATATATGGAGAAGTTGTGTGGGAGCATGAGTGACGTAGTCTTGTGGGTGGAGCTTCGCACAGAATCTTACAGCTAATTGTGAGGAGGGTTTGAATAAGGCTTGAAAGAGATCACTAAATAACTCAAACATGCATGGATGACATCTAAAATAAATAAGTCTGCTGTGTCTGAAAATTATTAATTATTATTGTCTGGTGACCAGGAAGTGTGTGTTAGCATGCTAGTTGTTGTTAGCTTTAAAATGGCAACAAAACTCCACACTGAAAACCATTCGTGAACTCACTGGGGTGAAAAATGATGATGCTCGGAGCATGAGAAATAACTTTAGATTAGTGCAAACCATTTAAAAGGTTTTTCACATTTTGAAGAATAAAAAAAATCAGATACAGCACCTTGAATGTGCGTCTCCAAGTTTGATTGGTGGAGCACTGGAGTAGGAGATGCATGCCCTTTTCAAGAACAATTTTTAAAAATATATCAGTTGGAATTCCTTAGCCACGTGTCCACCATAACTCACCATCTAAACAGGAAAGGCCCTCTCAGCTTTAGAAGGCTGCTGTTTGGGGCAGAAAGGGAAGAAGGAACGCCCAGAGGAAACCTGCACACACATGGAAGAGGCTCCAACAAGAATGGCCCAACTTCAGATGAACCCAGGACCTACTGGTCAGGGGGCAGCTGTCTCTCGCTACTATGCCACTGTACCAGTCAAAACTAAAACACTTGGGGCTGGACAAAGGCTAAAATGAATCATTATTTTAATACTTAACAAGTCAGAGGTCATTTTAGTCAAATAGACATTTATTTTTTTCATGGGCCTTTATTATCATTCTTAGAGAATATTTACACCAATAGAGTATTTAAACACAATATTAAACACAATATTTCTCTAACTTCTTTATTTGCCGTAAACTGGTTTTCCAGCAAATACTTTGTTTTTTAGTGTATTTATAGATGGAAAAACCTATTACATACCTGGTGGTTTATGTAAATATCAATTTATGATCTGAAAATACAACTTCAGCCCGTGTGTGTGTGTGTGTGTGTGTGTGTGTGTGTGTGTGTGTGTGTGTGTGTGTGTGTGTGTGTGTGTGTGTGTGCGCGTGTGTGTGTGTGCGTGTGCGCGTGTGCGTGTGCGTGTGTGTGTGTGCGTGCGCATGCCTCCTGGGCACATTAACCATCCCCACACTCACACACTGTTGGGTTTTTAAGCTTCTCAGGGACATCACATTTACTTTTTCATTTCCTGGAGACTGATCCAAACTAAAGCCTGGTCTGATCTCAAAATTGTGAAAAACAGAACTTGTTCATTTGAAACAGTTTGCAGTGGTCCAAAGTTCTTCCTCACTTACCTTATGGATTCTGAGCATCCTAATTATTCACAGTGATGAGTTTATGAGCACTTTTCACAACTTTCAAAGACCAGAGTGGAGTTCTGCCATGACGATATTGCTAATTAGATGCAGACATCACACAGTTTACATATTGTGACCCCAGAAGCTGCTTATGCAATATATATGTACTGGGGCAAGACACATTTTGCTCAAATACATGGAGAAATTGGGTACAGGCCCTTTAGCCGATTTTAATTCCAGATTTGAACTTCAAACCATAATGCTGATCTAATAATAAAGGACTTACATCATGGGGACCTGATTTTGTGGTAGATAAAGACATGCACATCTAATAAAAGTTACAACTGTGTGCTGGGTTCAAAGAATTTTTTTTTATTTGAGCTCCCAAATGACAGTTTATAAAAATGTTAACAACTGTAGTCACATTTTTTAAACTGCCATTGGTATTGATGACAAGTGACTACCTGGACCTATATAACAGCTGTGAAACTAACTTCATGTCTGAAGAAATTTCACATTGTGGTGTCATTAAAATAAAGAATTGCAGTGTGCACCTGACCTGATGTTTGTCCCCATGAGGAAGACAGGTCACCATAATGTGAGTGTGTGTATAGATTTTGGTCCAGACAATGTGATAAATATCCGATCTCACACAAATGCCTCCATCTGAAACTTATCCAATGTGGGTAAGTTTTGGTTGGGACTAAATATGTATTGATATGCCACTATTAAAGAGGTTGTATTTTACTGGGGTTTTGGGGTAATGTGGTATTAACTGCTAACATAATCACCAAAAACAACACGTACGTATTAACATGTTTATAAGTTTCACTTTGGTTTATGATGGTCTGAGTCTCCTCTTCATTTTCTCCCCCTGTGATGTATTGTTTTGTATCATGTTTTGGTATATATACAGTATATATGGAGAAGTTGTGTGGGAGCATGAGTGACGTAGTCTTGTGGGTGGAGCTTCGCACAGAATCTTACAGCTAATTGTGAGGAGGGTTTGAATAAGGCTTGAAAGAGATCACTAAATAACTCAAACATGCATGGATGACATCTAAAATAAATAAGTCTGCTGTGTCTGAAAATTATTAATTATTATTGTCTGGTGACCAGGAAGTGTGTGTTAGCATGCTAGTTGTTGTTAGCTTTAAAATGGCAACAAAACTCCACACTGAAAACCATTCGTGAACTCACTGGGGTGAAAAATGATGATGCTCGGAGCATGAGAAATAACTTTAGACTAGTGCAAACCGTTTAAAAGGTTTTTCACATTTTGACGAATAAAAAAAATCAGATACAGCACCTTGAATGTGCGTCTCCAAGTTTGATTGGTGGAGCACTGGAGTAGGAGATGCATGCCCTTTTCAAGAACAATTTTTAAAAATATATCAGTTGGAATTTCTTAGCCACGTGTCCACCATAACTCACCATCTAAACAGGAAAGGCCCTCTCAGCTTTAGAAGGCTGCTGTTTGGGGCAGAAAGGGAAGAAGGAACGCCCAGAGGAAACCTGCACACACATGGAAGAGGCTCCAACAAGAATGGCCCAACGTCAGATGAACCCAGGACCTACTGGTCAGGGGGCAGCTGTCTCTCGCTACTATGCCACTGTACCAGTCAAAACTAAAACACTTGGGGCTGGACAAAGGCTAAAATGAATCATTATTTTAATAGTTAACAAGTCAGAGGTCATTTTAGTCAAATAGACATTTATTTTTTTCATGGGCCTTTATTATCATTCTTAGAGAATATTTACACCAATAAAGAGTATTTAAACACAATATCAAACACAATATTTCTCTAACTTCTTTATTTTCCGTAAACTGGTTTTCCAGCAAATACTTAGTTTTTTAGTGTATTTATAGATGGAAAAACCTATTACATACCTGGTGGTTTATGTAAATATCAATTTATGATCTGAAAATACAACTTCAGCCCGTGTGTGTGTGTGTGTGTGTGTGGTTTTATTAATCATAATTATCATATAAAATGACAATAACATATGACATACGGAGGCATGAGTTTGTGGAGAAAGGTCCGGCTGATCCAGTGTTTCCTCTTCCAGACTCTGACAGAGAGGAGAGCCATGTGTGTGTGTCCCACAGAGACTCAGCTGTAAGTCCCTTCTGTGTCCTTCTTATATTTCACTGTCCACGTCCCTGTTTATGCCCCCATCTATGTCTGTCTCTGTACCTGTCTACCTATACAGTATGTCTATGTCAATTTCCCTGTCTATGCCCCTGTCTGTGCCCCTGTCTATGCTCCTGTCTGTGCCCCTGTCTGTGCCCCTGTCTGTGCCCCTGTCTGTGCCCCTGTTTATGCCCCTGTCTGTGCTACTGTCTATGCCCCTGTTTATGCCCCTGTCTATGCCCCTGTCTGTGCTCGTCTATGCCCGTCTATGCCCCTGTCTATGCCCCTGTCTGTGCCCCTGTCTATGCCCCTGTCTATGCCCCTGTCTATGCCCCTGTCTGTGCCCTGTCTGTTCCACTGTCTGTTCCACTGTCTGTGCCCCTGTCTATGCCCCTGTCTGTTCCACTGTCTATGCCCCTGTCTGTTCCACTGTCTATGTCCCCTGTCTGTGCCCCTGTCTATGCCCCTGTCTATGCCCCTGTCTGTGACCCTGTCTGTGCTCCTGTCTGTGACCCTGTCTGTGCTCCTGTCTATGCCCCTGTCTGTGCCCCTGTCTATGCCCCTGTCTGTGCCCCTGTCTGTGCCCCTGTCTGTGCCCCTGTCTATGCCCCTGTCTGTGCCCCTGTCTGTGCTCCTGTCTGTGCCCCTGTCTATGCCCCTGTCTGTGCCCCTGTCTGTGCCCCTGTCTGTGCCCCTGTCTGTGCCTGTCTATGTCCCCTGTCTATGTCCCCTGTCTATGTCCCCTGTCTATGTCCCCTGTCTATGTCCCCTGTCTATGTCTCCTATGGGGGTTAGACAGGGTTCCTTGTGTGACTGTGCATGTGCCCACAGGTGAGGGACCAGAGAGCCCCCCCACCCCACAGCCCCTACAGCAGCCCCTCGAAGGATCAGGACAGCCCGGAGAGAACGGTGCGCTCACTCACACTAAATACTCCACTGTGTGTCTGGGCACAGACTGGAATTTATACACACTCACATCAAGGGGACCTTATGGGTCTCCATGAGGTTAATCATTACAGTGGAGGAAATAAGTATTTGTTTTCCCTTGCTGATTTCGTAGGTTTGACAAAGAACTGAACAGTCTATAATTTTTTATTTATTTATTTTATTTTAACATTGAGAAAATATCAAAAAGAAAATCCATAAAATCACATTATAGAAAATATATGAATTGGTTTGCATGTCATTGTGTGAAAGTATTTGATCCCCTCCCAACTATTAAGAGTTCTGCTCCCACAGACCAGTTAGACACTCCTAAACAACTCACCTGAATTAGACTCCTGTTTTAACTAGTCACCTGTATAAAAGACATCTGAACATCTACAGAATCAATCAGTCAGTCAATCAATCAATCAGACTCCAAACTGTCCAACGTGGGAAAGACCAAAGAGCTGTCAAGAATGTCAGGGACAAGACTGTAGACCTGCACAAGGCTGGACTGGGCTACAAAGCCATAAGCAAGAAGGTGGTGTTAAGGAGACAACTGTTGGTGCAATTGTTCGAAAATTTAAAAAATACAAAACGACCATCAATCGACCTCAGTCTGGGGCTCCACACAAGATCTCACCTTGTGGGGTTTCTATGATCATGAGAACAGTGAGATATCATCCTAGAACTACACGAGAGGAGCTGGTCAATGATCTCAGGGCAGCTGGGACCACAGTCATTAAGAAAAACATTGGTAACAACGGATTAAAATCCTGCAGTGCTTAAGATGGCACATGTGCAGGCCCGCCTGTAGTGTGCCACTGAGCACCTGAATTAGAGAGTGACTGGGACAAGGTGCTGTGGTCAGATGAAACCAAAATTGAACTCTTTGGCATTAACTCAGTGACAGCAAGGTGGCTGAGTGGCTAGCCTCACAACAAGAAGGTTCCAGGTTTGATCCCTAGGTTCAATCCTCGGGTTGAGTGTGGAGTTTGCATGTTCTTCCCGTGTCTGGGTGGGTTTCCTCCAGGCACTCCGGTTTTTCCCACTGACCCAAAAACATGCTCCATAGGTAAAATTTTCCAGCTGAGGTCCTAACCAAGCCGAGCAACAAAATCACGGAGATGGGTCCCCGGGCGCCTGAAAGATGTGCTGCCCACTGCTCCTGAAAGGATGGGTGAAGTGCAAAGAAATAATTTCCTTACAGGGATAACTAAAGGATAATAAAAAATAAATAAAAATAAATATATCAAGTTGCCGTGTTTGGAGAAAGAGAAATGCTGCCTATGAGAGTGTGGGAATAAGGACAGAGCCATGTTCTGACAGCCACAAAACCTTAATGATTTAGAGATGATCTGCAAAGAAGAGTGGACCAAAACTCCTTCTGATATGTGTGAAAACCTGGTCATCATCTACAAGAAACGTCTGACCTCTGTGCTGCAAACAAGGGTTTAGCCACCAAATACTAAGTCTTTTTTGGCTAGAGGATTCAAATACTTATGCAAATGCAAATCAGTTTATATATTTTCTTTAGTTATTTTCTGGATTTTCTTCTGGATATTCTGTCTCTCAATGTTAAAAAAAAAAAAAACTACCATTAAAATTATAGACTGTTCATTTCTTTGTCAGTGGGTAAACCTACAAAATCAGCAAGAGATCCAATACTTATTTCCTCCACTGTATCAACAACTTGACAATATGACTTAAAGTGCAAATATGGGTCCACATAGGTTATAATGTTGTTATCATGCTGTTTCCTCATCAAAACACATGTTATTGTGTTTTTTTTCATTCACATGTTTAACACACAAGATCAGCGTTTTTAGCCCGAGTTCTTCCCTCAAATGGAAAAACTCTGTTCCATCTTGTCATGTCATGAGATAATACAGGAAGTGCTCCACTGTGCTTTTAAACTCTATACACCTTCACTAGAATCATTTGGATGATTTCAGCTGTGGAATTTCCAATATCTACTTAACTAAGGGTAAAAGGAGCTGTTAACTTGAAAACTAACGCTTCATGCAAGATCATAGCATTTTGAGTTTTGGAGATGGAGACCAACTAATAATAATAAAGGGTTACTTAATCATGTGTAAATGAAACAAAACATAACTCCAGGTATGTTTTTGAGAAGGTAAAAGCATTATAGCATGACTTAGAGCTCACAATAGTCCATTTTGCATAATATAGGACCTTTAAAGATTATGGTTGAAGGTCCTGTATCATATTTGTTCCCATATACTGGAGCCAAACTGTGTTACCCCAGTGCAGACATACTGTACTAGTAGAATGTGGATCTTTTGAGGTAATAAATAAATAAATAAATAAATAAAAATGTCCACTATGTACTGTCTGTGTCTAATTATAAAGCATTTTGTTGTCCAATAATTAGAGAAGCGTCTAGCTGCAGCCGATGGGAAGCACCATGATAATAAGCTCCTAACCTTAACCATCTTAACCATGTAATTATGGTAATCATTAACCCCATTTAAAAAAAAAGAAAGTGGCTGCAGCAGGAAGCTTTGTTGTCATGGCAACACTCCGCTTTGGTTGTTGACAGTTGTGAAAAGCACTTACAAATTACTCATTGTGGTGGATAATTAATTACTGGTACAGTGCTTTTAGGATTAGGAAATATAATTTACAGTCATACCTCACCTTACGAAAGACCCAACTAACAAATAATCCAAGTTACGAAATGCGTTTACGTAAAATTTTCGTCTCTGAATACGAAAGAAAATTCAAGTTATGAAACGCGAAATCTCAAAAATTCAAATAATTCGCGCTCGGCTTCGCAGCCGCCCGAATCCCCCATTGCGACTCTACTTACGAAAAAAATCACGTTACGAAACCACTTCTGGAACAAATTAATTTTGTAAGATGAGGTATGACTGTATTTCCAAAGCATGGTTATGGTCAGGGATATGGTCAGGGATATGGTCAGGGATAGGGTCAGGGTTATGGTCAGGGATATGGTCAGGGATAGGGTCAGGGTTATGGTCAGGGTTATGGTCAGGGATAGGGTCAGGGTTATGGTCAGGGTTATGGTCAGGGATATGGTCAGGGATCGGGTTAAGAGGCACACACAGAGGGTCTGATGTGGCTTTGTTGCAGGTGCAGAGGGAGAGGCTCCATGCTGAGCTGAAGCAGGTGCTGAGTCAGAAGAGAAGCCTGAGAGACATGGAGCCGGAGCCAGCCGACCAGCACATGGTCAGCACACAGAACACTTCAACATGCCACATGACATATACTGAAAAGGACTTTACATCACAGTCAGAGCAGCCCTGGGGCTGGCAGACACTGCAACCACGAACAAGCATGCATGTGTCTTGCCCTAGGGTTGTTAAAAGTATCAAAAGTCACATTCTAAAACTAGTATTGAAACTACATACTCATTTCAGCAGGTATCAATACAAAAAAGTCACATTCACAGGACAGAAATGAACCTTTCCTGAATAGATCAAAGGAGAAGTTCAATTTGTCAACTGGACAAAGTTTGTTTGGTTGAAAACGTTTCGCCGCTCATCCGAGAGGCTTCGTCAGCTCTGGCCTTCATGCTGGTTCGACCCTGTTTATATCTAGCTGCAAGGGAGGAGCTAGCTTCCCTGAACAGCTAGATATAAACAGGGTCGAACCAGCATGAGGGCCAGAGCTGACGAAGCCTCTCGGATGAGCGGCGAAACGTTTTCAACCAAACAAACTTTGTCCAGTTGACAAATTGAACTTCTCCTTTGATCATGGATTCTACCTGGACGACTGAGGGACTTTTCACGCATCTTTCCTGAATAGCTTTCGAATTATCTAGACCTAGATCATAGACTAGTATACGCCTATGGACCACCATGGAACCTACCTGGACACTGAGGGTTTACACAGATGTAAGACCACATGGGAATAGAAAAGAAAGTACAATGATTTAATGCTGAAAATTACATTCTAGTGTCTAAATAAGGAGTGTGTTTTTCTTATTATTGTGGTATTGGAATTGGTATTTAATTTGTTTCTTAGATTTCTAAAGATTCAGCAGCGAAGTACTAAACTCTGTTAAAAAGGGAATATTATGCGAAATCAAATTTTTGGAGCTTTCTACCATGTTAGAATGTTGTTCCCTCATCAAAAACATGTCTGTAGAGGTTTTAGATGTCATCCATGCATGCTTGAGTAATCTAGTTGTGTTTTTGTGTGCATCAAAACCTAATACTTGTTTTCTGCAAATATAGCATTTTTTAAACAATAAAAGGTAACATGGAGACCTAAATATACTCAACAAAAATATAAACGCAACACTTTTGTTTTTGCTCCCATTTTTCCTGAGATGGACCCAACGATCCAAAATTCACTCCAGATACACAACACTACCATTTCTCTCAAACATTGTTCACAAATCTGTCCAAATGTGACAGCGAGCACCTCTGCCCCACCGAGACAATCCACCCCACCTCACAGGTGCGCCACAACAAGATGCCGATCCGACATCATGACCAGTGCACAGGTGCGCCCCAGACTGAACACAATAAAAGGCCACCCCGAAATTTGCATTATTTTTTTGCTTGATTGGGGGTCTGGGGACTCAGAACCAGTCAGTATCTGGTGTGACCACCATTTGCCTCATGCAGTGCAACACATCTTCTTCGCATAGAGTTTATCAGATTGTCAGTTGTGGCCTGTGGAATGTTGGTCCACTCCTCTTCAATGGCTGTGCGAAGTTGCTGGATATTAGTGGGAGCTGGTACACGCTGTCGTATACGCCGGTCAAGCACATCCCAAACATGCTCAATGGGTGACATGTCCGGTGAGTATGCTGGCCATGCAAGAACTGGGACATTTTCAGCTTCCAAGAATTGTGTACAGATCCTTGCAACATGGGGCCGTGCATTATCTTGCTGAAACATAAGGTGATGTTCATGGATGTATGGCACAACAATGGGCCTCAGGATCTCATCACGGTATCTCTGTGCATTCAAAATGCCATCAATAAAATGCACCTGTGTTCTTCGTCCATTACAGCCATTGAAGAGGAGTGGACCAACATTCCACAGGCCACAATTGACAATCTGATAAACTCTTATGTGAAGAAGATGTGTTGCACTGCATGAAGCAAATGGTGGTCACACCAGATACTGACTGGTTCTGAGTCCCCAGACCCCCAATAAAGCAAAAAAAAAAAAGCACATTTCGGGGTGGCCTTTTATTGTGGGCAGTCTGGGGCGCACCTGTGCACTGGTCATGATGTCGGATCGGCATCTTGATGTGGCGCACCTGTGAGGTGGGGTGGATTGTCTCGGCGGGGCAGAGGTGCTCGCTGTCACACATTTGGACAGATTTGTGAACAATGTTTGATAGAAATGGTAGTGTTGTGTATCTGGAGTGAATTTTGGATCTTTGGGTCCATCTCAGGAAAAATGAGAGCAAAAACAAAAGTGTTGAGTTTATATTTTTGTTGAGTGTACATTATGTGTTAGCAGTGAACACCCCGTCAAAGTGTGATATCCCCTCTTTAAAGAAGTTTTATAACTTGTTCTGAAAGATACAAGAATATTTGAGAAATGTCTTTTGGATTTGAGAGACACGCTACATATTAGCGGCTGTGATTCCATATGCTCGATGGTCTGGTAAACTCTTACTAGACCAGAGCCAGAACTCTCACAGTCTTTCTCTTTCAGTCTAAAATATTATAAGGGCCATCTGTTGTCAGCTTATCACTACAGATAAGCTGGCAGTAGAACGTGCTTTAACTTGTGATGGATTGTCCTGTAGAAAGAGAAGGACATGTCTGAACCGGTGGAGATCGTCATGGAGACAGAGGCAGAGGCAGGGGCCAGTGGCTACAGTGTGACTGGAGGAGGACACCGTGGGATTTTTGTAAGAGATGTTCTCAAAGACTCTCCAGCCGCTAAACACCTCAGTCTACAGCAAGGTACTGTCTGCTCTTCCCATTCAAGTGCAGCTACACTAGGCCTACTGCAGAAACAACTGAAATGATTATCATTTGGGCTGGTCTGCAGTCCAGCTACAATAGGCCTGCTAAGGACCCATATGATTTCTTGTACACAAACACTGTGGCATTTCACTAAAGTTTTATCCATGCTATATGCAATAAATAAATAAAAGCCTCATGGGATATATAGTAAAGAAAGGTTGTTCTAAATACATATTTATCTGCCCCAAGCTACAAGTGATGGTTATCTAGCATTACTACTATATGCCTGCTACTGTAGGAAAGGCTGATTCAGTTTGGAAATCCTCCTCCTTGAAAGTGAGCAGTAGAAATGACTCTGAACACAGAACAGTGCTGATTTCCACTTGTTGCTCCTGTAGGAGATCAGCTGTTGAGTGCCAAAGTCTACTTTGATAATGTCAAGTATGAAGATGCGCTAAAGATCCTTCAGTGTGCAGAGCCATATAAAGTCAGCTTCCAGGTGAAGAGGACCATCACCAGAGAGGCTCCCAGTGTCAGAGCCCGACTGCCCAGTGTAGAGGTCAAAGGGCCCCGCGCCAAAGCGGCTAAACTGGTAACTACCCTAACAGAAGAATGCGGATAGCCTTACAAAGACAATAACCTTGAATGTTATATTAGTGTCGGTAACAGTTTTACCGTGTAAACAGTGTAATTATTTGAACTACAATTTTGATTCTACTTTTATTCCAGAGCATTAAAGGCAGTACTAATTTGAATATAATTGCAGAATTTCTTGCAATGTCTTGGTTTTGTGCAGACCAGAATCCAAGCGTACAGCTTTGGGCTGAATATTTTATTTTTGTAATATTGACTTGTGATGTTTCAGAGTGTGAAGGGGATGAAGCCATTTAAAACCCAAAAGAAACGAGGAGGTCGCTTTGGCCTGAAGAGGTTGAAAGAAAGGCACACAGAAGAGCTGGAGCAGGAGGAGGGACCCCCCAGTGGGGACCAGAGTGATGAGGGTGAGGAGTTCTCTCTTCCCAAATCTAAACACTCCCGGAGTTCCAAGGCTGGAGCTGCAGGAAAGGGCAGACAATATGTCAGGTGAGCTTCAGCTGCTACTGTAATCATGGATACACAAGTGCATAAGTCTGATAACACATGTACTTTTGGCAGGTTCCCCCACATTAAAGCAAGGGCAGAGTGTGGAGCAGAGCCAGGCCAGACGGAAACTACGCACATGGAGATGTCTGGAGCAAAGGTCAAAGCTCATGGAAAAGCTCATAAAGGAGGATATGAAGGGAACAAGAGGAGAGCAGAGATTCATTCTGGAGGGACAGAGTTCCATGGAGAATTGAATGCAGAGGCTGGGAATGTTGATGCTGGCAAAAGTAATGCTAAGCTCAGAATGCCAAAGTTAAAACTACCAAAGATTCGACTGTCACGACATTCAGATGACATGGAAGGTGATGTGAATATAAAAGGAGATGTCAAAATCTCTCCCCCACCGCAAATAAAGGTGTCTGCAGGCGGCCCGGGGGCAGCCTTAGTTAGTGTGTCCAAACCTGAAGGAACGCCCAGTGTGGAGGTGTCAGTCCCACAAGGCACAGAAGCTGGGGACGTGGTTGTGCCAGCTGTGGGTATATGTCCGTCTAATGTCAGTTTGGATGTGGACACTGGACAAAGATTTCCTGATGAAGTGGAAGGCACGTTTAAACGTCCAAAAATTTCTATGCTAAAAAGGGAATTATCAGATGTAGAACACGTTAAAGAAGATGTTACACTGGACACAGGCACTGCAGATGTGAACATTGGCCATTATGTTGGTGGGGATGGACAGTTCAAAATGCCAGATTTTAATGTTATTCTCCCCAAAATGGAGCAATTCAAGACAGAGATAGAAATGCAAGAGGAAGGGACAATTACTTTACCTAAAGTAGACCTAACTATTCCAAAGGTCAAGAAAGAAAAGTGGAACGCAGAATATAATGAATGTGAAGTATCGGGGGGACAAGCTGAAATCAAAATGTCTTCTTTTGATGCTGCTTCAGACTTGTCACATGAAAGCAATCAAAAGCTGAAAGGACCTCATTTAGAAGGAAGTGTAACTGCCCCATCAGTGGACATATCTCAACCAAAGATGATCATAACAAACAACAAAGTCAAACGTACTATAGAGACAACAGAGGTGCAGTTTTTGGGGCCATCAACTGAGGTCTCCTTTCCAGACATAGTTCAAAAGAGAGGCAAAATTAATATTGCAATGCCAGAGATTGAATGTGGAAAGGAAACAATTTCGTCTGTTGAAAAAGTATTACCAGAAACAGGACTGAAAGGAAATATTGGAGAACAGAGTCGGTCTACTGACATATCCCTTCAGGATGTCAAATTACCTGAGGCACAGATGTACTTTCAGGGGCCAGAAGTCGAAGGTGGGGCTGGGTTTGAGATGCCAAAAACTGATCTGTCAAAGAGAAAAACAAAAGAAGGATCTGAAGTTGATATTGTTTCTGATGGACAAGCAAACGTATCTAAAGTGGACATTTCATTGCCAACTGTCAATATAACACCAGCAGCAGTAGAAGTTAAAGGGTCTGAGATGAAGGAAAGGAAAATACACATGCCAAACATTGATCTTACCCTTTCCCAAGAAAAAACAGATAGATCGGGGGGCACTATCAAATTTCCACATTTCAAACTACCTACAGTTGAAATTTCTGCTCCCAAAGTTGATTTAGATTTTGGTCACTCAAAGCAAGGTGATGATGTAGAAGTAGAGCTGCTGTGTGCAGAGGGCAGCAGACCTTCAGGGGGTACTTATGATGCACCCAATGTTTCTGTCAAAGAACCAGGTTTGTCTCCAAGGTTCAATGGACAATCAAAAGGAGATGATGCTTTATCATGCCCAAAGGGAAAAATTAGTGTCAACCCAGAACATGTAGAAGGCAAGGTTGAGCTACTGGAGCCTGGTGGAATGAAAAAGGTTAAGGGAAAGAAAAAAAAAATAAAACTGCCTTCATTTGGATTTTCCAAGAATAAAGCTGATTTCTCTGCTCCATGTGCTGGAGAAGATTTAGAAACAACATCACCTAAAATACAGCTTACAGAGGGAGAAGCTGCGGCAAAACTAGAAGCTGATTTAGAGGGGAAAATTGGTTTCCATGAACCTGATGTTCAGTTTTCAATGTCAGGGTCAGCAGCAGTTACATCTCCAGACACTGAATTCCTTCTCCCAAAACCTGAAGTGGATGGTTCAGAAGGTGACAAAGTCTCTGAGGGAAGCTTAAGAATGCCAAAAATACCAACAATTGATGTTTCAATGCCAAAATTTGACGTAGATATATCACTGCCAAAAGGCCAAGGGAATATCAAAGGAGACACTGTCTCAAGTTCAGGAAAGCTCAAACTTCATGATGTTAAAACCTCTGACATTAATATAAAGGGACCAAATCTGAAAATGTCAAATGTGGACACATCCTTACCCAAGCCCATTGTTGTGGACCCAGAAGTTGAGATTGGTCCAAAAGGAAAGACTGAAGGTCCAAATGTTGACATAGATGTTTCTAAAGGAGGAACATTTAAAATGCCTAATCTCAAAATGCCTTCAGTTGACATAACACTGGCCAAAACAAAGACCAGGGGTCCTCAAGTCAACATAGAGACCCCTGGATTGCATGTAGAAGGCCATAAGAAAGGGACCTTTGAAATGCCTCACATCCAAATGCCTGATATTGATATTTCTTTACCTAAAGGGAAGGTTGAAGGTCCTGAAATAGATGCTCAAGGGACGAAGTACAAAGTTCCTGAAATCAAGATGCCCGACATCGACATATCTTTGCCCAAAGGGAAAGGTCTAAAAGCAGACATTGAACCAATTCTTCCTTCCGTTGACATTTCACTTCCAAAAGGAAAAATAGAAGGTCCAAAAGTTGACATTGAGGGTTCTAAAGGAATGAAGTTCAAGATGCCTCACCTGAAAATGCCAGATGTGGACCTAACCTTACCCAAGGCCAAAGGTGTTGGTCCAGAGATTGAGATTGAAGGGGGACTACCTTCTGTTGATATTTCACTTCCAGAAGGCAAGATTGAAGGTCCAGATGTAGATATAGAGGGTCCTGCTGGGGGAAAGTTCAAAATGCCTGCTATCAAAATGCCTAAAGTTGACATAACTCTCCCAAAAGGAAAGATTGAAGGTCCAGAGTTCACCACAGAAAGACCAGAAGCTCATCTAGAAGGATCAGCAGATGGAAAGTTCAAAATGCCAAACATAAAAATGCCAAATGTTGACATTTCTTTACCAAAACCAAAATTTAAAGGCCCAGAAATTGATATTGAGGGATCAAAATCTGGACAAATCAATATGCCAGATGTTGACATATCTATTCCCAAAGGAAGTATAGAGGGACCTGATGTTAATATAGATGTGTCTAAAGGAGGGAAATTTAAAATGCCTGATCTGAAAATGCCTTCAGTTGACATAACACTGCCCAAAGCAAAGACCAAGGGTCCTCAAGTCAACATGGAGACCCCTGAAATGCATGTAGAAGGGCATAAGAAAGGGACCTTTGAAATGCCTCACATCGAAAAGCCTGATATTGATATTTCTCTTCTTAAAGGGAAGGTCGAAGGTCCTGAAATAGATGCTCAGGGGACGAAGTTCAAAGTTCCTGAAATCAAGATGCCTGACATCGACATATCTTTGCCCAAAGGGAAAGGTCCAAAAGCAGACATTGAACCAATTCTTCCTTCCGTCGACATTTCACTTCCAAAAGGAAAAATAGAGGGTCCAGAAATTGACATTGAGGGTTCTAAAGGAATGAAGTTCAAAATGCCTCACCTGAAAATGCCAGATGTGGACCTAACCTTACCCAAGGCCAAAGGTGTTGGTCCAGAGGTTGAGATTGAATGGGGACTACCTTCTGTTGATATTTCACTTCCAAAAGGCAAGATTGAAGGTCCAGATGTAGATATAGAGGGTCCTGCTGGGGGAAAATTCAAAATGCCTGCTATTAAAATGCCTAAAGTTGACATAACTCTCCCCAAAGGAAAGATTGAAGGTCCAGAGCTCACCACAGAAAGATCAGAAGCTCATCTAGAAGGATCAGCAGATGGAAAGTTCAAAATGCCAAACATAAAAATGCCAAATGTTGACATTTCTTTACAAAAAACAAAATTTAAAGGCCCAGAAATTGATATTGAGGGATCAAAATCTGGACAAATCAATATGCCAGATGTTGACATATCTATTCCCAGAGGAAGTATAGAGGGACCTGATGTTAATATAAATGTCTCTAAAGGAGGAAGATTTAAAATGCCTGATCTGAAAATGCCTTCAGTTGACATAACACTGCCCAAAGCAAAGACCAAGGGTCCTCAAGTCAACATAGAGACCCCTGCAATGCATGTAGAAGGGCATAAGAAAGGGACCTTTGAAATGCCTCACATCCAAATGCCTGATATTGATATTTCTCTGCCTAAAGGGAAGGTCAAAGGTCCTGAAGTAGGCGCTAAGGGGGCGAAGTTCAAAGTGCCTGAAATCAAGATGCCCGACATCGACATATCTTTGCCCAAAGGGAAAAGTCTAAAAGCAGACATTGATCCAACTCTTCCTTCTGCTGACATTTCATTTCCCAAAGGAAAAATAGAAGGTCCAAAAGTTGACATTGAGGGTTCTAAAGGAATGAAGTTCAAGATGCCTCACCTGAAAATGCCAGATGTGGACCTAACCTTACCCAAGGCCAAAGGTGTTGGTCCAGAGGTTGAGATTGAAGGGGGACTACCTTCTGTTGATATTTCACTTCCAGAAGGCAAGATTGAAGGTCCAGATGTAGATATAGAGGGTCCTGCTGGGGGAAAGTTCAAAATGCCTGCTATGAAAATGCCTAAAGTTGACATAACTCTCCCAAAAGGAAAGATTGAAGGCCCAGAGTTCACCACAGAAAGACCAGAAGCTCATCTAGAAGGATCAGCAGATGGAAAGTTCAAAATGCCAAACATAAAAATGCCAAATGTTGACATTTCTTTACCAAAACCAAAATTTAAAGGCCCAGAAATTGATATTGAGGGATCAAAATCTGGGCAAATCAATATGCCAGATGTTGACATATCTCTTCCCAAAGGAAGTATAGAGGGACCTGATGTTAATATAAACGTTTCTCAAGGAGGGAAATTTAAAATGCCTGATCTGAAAATGCCTTCAGTTGACATAACACTGCCCAAAACAAAGACCAAGGGTCCTCAAGTCAACATAGAGTCCCCTGGAATGCATGTAGAAGGGCATAAGAAAGGGACCTTTGAAATGCCTCACATCGAAATGCCTGATATTGATATTTCTCTGCCTAAAGGGAAGGTCAAAGGTGCTGAAGTAGACGCTCAAGGGACGAAGTTTAAAGTGCCTGAAATCAAGATGCCTGACATCGACATATCTTTGCCCAAAGGGAAAGGTCCAAAAGCAGACATTGAACCAATTCTTCCTTCCGTCGACATTTCACTTCCAAAAGGAAAAATAGAGGGTCCAGAAATTGACATTGAGGGTTCTAAAGGAATGAAGTTCAAAATGCCTCACCTGAAAATGCCAGATGTGGACCTAACCTTACCCAAGGCCAAAGGTGTTGGTCCAGAGGTTGAGATTGAATGGGGACTACCTTCTGTTGATATTTCACTTCCAAAAGGCAAGATTGAAGGTCCAGATGTAGATATAGAGGGTCCTGCTGGGGGAAAATTCAAAATGCCTGCTATTAAAATGCCTAAAGTTGACATAACTCTCCCCAAAGGAAAGATTGAAGGTCCAGAGCTCACCACAGAAAGATCAGAAGCTCATCTAGAAGGATCAGCAGATGGAAAGTTCAAAATGCCAAACATAAAAATGCCAAATGTTGACATTTCTTTACAAAAAACAAAATTTAAAGGCCCAGAAATTGATATTGAGGGATCAAAATCTGGACAAATCAATATGCCAGATGTTGACATATCTCTTCCCAAAGGAAGTATAGAGGGACCTGATGTTAATATAAATGTCTCTAAAGGAGGAAGATTTAAAATGCCTGATCTGAAAATGCCTTCAGTTGACATAACACTGCCCAAAGCAAAGACCAAGGGTCCTCAAGTCAACATAGAGACCCCTGCAATGCATGTAGAAGGGCATAAGAAAGGGACCTTTGAAATGCCTCACATCCAAATGCCTGATATTGATATTTCTCTGCCTAAAGGGAAGGTCAAAGGTCCTGAAGTAGGCGCTAAGGGGGCGAAGTTCAAAGTGCCTGAAATCAAGATGCCCGACATCGACATATCTTTGCCCAAAGGGAAAAGTCTAAAAGCAGACATTGATCCAACTCTTCCTTCTGTTGACATTTCACTTCCCAAAGGAAAAATAGAAGGTCCAAAAGTTGACATTGAGGGTTCTAAAAGAATGAAGTTCAAGATGCCTCACCTGAAAATGCCAGATGTGGACCTAACCTTACCCAAGGCCAAAGGTGTTGGTCCAGAGGTTGAGATTGAAGGGGGACTACCTTCTGTTGATATTTCACTTCCAGAAGGCAAGATTGAAGGTCCAGATGTAGATATAGAGGGTCCTGCTGGGAAAAAGTTCAAAATGCCTGCTATGAAAATGCCTAAAGTTGACATAACTCTCCCAAAAGGAAAGATTGAAGGCCCAGAGTTCACCACAGAAAGACCAGAAGCTCATCTAGAAGGATCAGCAGATGGAAAGTTCAAAATGCCAAACATAAAAATGCCAAATGTTGACATTTCTTTACCAAAACCAAAATTTAAAGGCCCAGAAATTGATATTGAGGGATCAAAATCTGGGCAAATCAATATGCCAGATGTTGACATATCTCTTCCCAAAGGAAGTATAGAGGGACCTGATGTTAATATAAACGTTTCTCAAGGAGGGAAATTTAAAATGCCTGATCTGAAAATGCCTTCAGTTGACATAACACTGCCCAAAACAAAGACCAAGGGTCCTCAAGTCAACATAGAGTCCCCTGGAATGCATGTAGAAGGGCATAAGAAAGGGACCTTTGAAATGCCTCACATCGAAATGCCTGATATTGATATTTCTCTGCCTAAAGGGAAGGTCAAAGGTGCTGAAGTAGACGCTCAAGGGACGAAGTTTAAAGTGCCTGAAATCAAGATGCCCGACATCGACATATCTTTGCCCAAAGGGAAAGGTCCAAAAGCAGACATTGAACCAATTCTTCCTTCCGTCGACATTTCACTTCCAAAAGGAAAAATAGAGGGTCCAGAAATTGACATTGAGGGTTCTAAAGGAATGAAGTTCAAAATGCCTCACCTGAAAATGCCAGATGTCGACATAAGCTTACCCAAGGCCAAAGGTGTTGGTCCAGAGGTTGAGATTGAAGGGGGACTACCTTCTGTTGATATTTCACTTCCAAAAGGCAAGATTGAAGGTCCAGATCTAGATATAGAGGGTCCTGCTGGGGGAAGGTTCAAAATGCCTACTATCAAAATGCCTAAGGTTGACATAACTCTCCCAAAAGGAAAGATTGAAGGTCCAGAGCTCACCACAGAAAGACCAGAAGCTCATCTAGAAGGATCAGCAGATGGAAAGTTCAAAATGCCAAACATAAAAATGCCAAATGTTGACATTTCTTTACCAAAACCAAAATTTAAAGGCCCAGAAATTGATATTGAGGGATCAAAATCTGGACAAATCAATATGCCAGATGTTGACATATCTCTTCCCAAAGGAAGTATAGAGGGACCTGATGTTAATATAGATGTGTCTAAAGGAGGGAAATTTAAAATGCCTGATCTAAAAATGCCTTCAGTTGACATAACACTGCCCAAAGTAAAGACCAAGGGTCCTCAAGTCAACATAGAGACCCCTGGAATGCATGTAGAAGGGCATAAGAAAGGGACATTTGAAATGCCTCACATCCAAATGCCTGATATTGATATTTCTCTGCCTAAAGGGAAGGTCAAAGGCCCTGAAGTAGACGCTCAGGGGGCGAAGTTCAAAGTGCCTGAAATCAAGATGCCCGACATCGACATATCTTTGCCCAAAGGGAAAAGTCTAAAAGCAGACATTGATCCAACTCTTCCTTCTGTTGACATTTCACTTCCTAAAGGAAAAATAGAAGGTCCAAAAGTTGACATTGAGGGTTCTAAAGGAATGAAGTTCAAGATGCCTCACCTGAAAATGCCAGATGTCGACATAAGCTTACCCAAGGCCAAAGGTGTTGGTCCAGAGGTTGAGATTGAAGGGGGACTACCTTCTGTTGATATTTCACTTCCAAAAGGCAAGATTGAAGGTCCAGATGTAGAGGGTCCTGCTGGGGGAAAGTTCAAAATGCCTACTATGAAAATGCCGAAAGTTGACATAACTCTCCCAAAAGGAAAGATTGAAGGTCCAGAGTTCACCACAGAAAGACCAGAAGCTCATCTAGAAGGATCAGCAGATGGAAAGTTCAAAATGCCAAACATAAAAATGCCAAATGTTGACATTTCTTTACCAAAACCAAAATTTAAAGGCCCAGAAATTGATATTGAGGGATCAAAATCTGGACAAATCAATATGCCAGATGTTGATATATCTCTTCCCAAAGGAAGTATAGAGGGACCTGATGTTAATATAGATGTGTCTAAAGGAGGGAAATTTAAAATGCCTGATCTGAAAATGCCTTCAGTTGATATAACACTGCCCAAAACAAAGACCAAGGGTCCTCAAGTCAACATAGAGACCCCTGCAATGCATGTAGAAGGGCATAAGAAAGGGACCTTTGAAATGCCTCACATCCAAATGCCTGATATTGATATTTCTCTGCCTAAAGGGAAGGTCAAAGGCCCTGAAGTAGACGCTCAGGGGGCGAAGTTCAAAGTGCCTGAAATCAAGATGCCCGACATCAACATATCTTTGCCCAAAGGGAAAAGTCTAAAAGCAGACATTGATCCAACTCTTCCTTCTGTTGACATTTCACTTCCCAAAGGAAAAATAGAACGTCCAGAAGTTGACATTGAGGGTTCTAAAGGAATGAAGTTCAAGATGCCTCACCTGAAAATGCCAGATGTCGACATAAGCTTACCCAAGGCCAAAGGTGTTGGTCCAGAGGTTGAGATTGAAGGGGGACTACCTTCTGTTGATATTTCACTTCCAAAAGGCAAGATTGAAGGTCCAGATGTAGAGGGTCCTGCTGGGGGAAAGTTCAAAATGCCTACTATGAAAATGCCAAAAGTTGACATAACTCTCCCAAAAGGAAAGATTGAAGGCCCAGAGTTCACCACAGAAAGACCAGAAGCTCATCTAGAAGGATCAGCAGATGGAAAGTTCAAAATGCCAAACATAAAAATGCCAAATGTTGACATTTCTTTACCAAAACCAAAATTTAAAGGCCCAGAAATTGATATTGAGGGATCAAAATCTGGACAAATCAATATGCCAGATATTGATATATCTCTTCCCAAAGGAAGTATAGAGGGACCTGATGTTAATATAGATGTGTCTAAAGGAGGGAAATTTAAAATGCCTGATCTGAAAATGCCTTCAGTTGACATAACACTGCCCAAAACAAAGACCAAGGGTCCTCAAGTCAACATAGAGACCCCTGCAATGCATGTAGAAGGGCATAAGAAAGGGACCTTTGAAATGCCTCACATCCAAATGCCTGATATTGATATTTCTCTGCCTAAAGGGAAGGTCAAAGGCCCTGAAGTAGACGCTCAGGGGGCGAAGTTCAAAGTGCCTGAAATCAAGATGCCCGACATCGACATATCTTTGCCCAAAGGGAAAAGTCTAAAAGCAGACATTGATCCAACTCTTCCTTCTGTTGACATTTCACTTCCCAAAGGAAAAATAGAAGGTCCAGAAATTGACATTGAGGGTTCTAAAGGAATGAAGTTCAAGATGCCTCACCTGAAAATGCCAGATGTCGACATAAGCTTACCCAAGGCCAAAGGTGTTGGTCCAGAGGTTGAGATTGAAGGGGGACTACCTTCTGTTGATATTTCACTTCCAAAAGGCAAGATTGAAGGTCCAGATGTAGAGGGTCCTGCTGGGGGAAAGTTCAAAATGCCTACTATGAAAATGCCGAAAGTTGACATAACTCTCCCAAAAGGAAAGATTGAAGGTCCAGAGCTCACCACAGAAAGGCCAGAAGCTCATCTAGAAGGATCAGCAGATGGAAAGTTCAAAATGCCAAACATAAAAATGCCAAATGTTGACATTTCTTTACCAAAACCAAAATTTAAAGGCCCAGAATTTGATATTGAGGGATCAAAATCTGGACAAATCAATATGCCAGATGTTGATATATCTCTTCCCAAAGGAAGTATAGAGGGACCTGATGTTAATATAGATGTGTCTAAAGGAGGGAAATTTAAAATGCCTGATCTGAAAATGCCTACAGTTGACATAACACTGCCCAAAACAAAGACCAAGGGTCCTCAAGTCAACATAGAGACCCCTGCAATGCATGTAGAAGGGCATAAGAAAGGGACCTTTGAAATGCCTCACATCCAAATGCCTGATATTGATATTTCTCTGCCTAAAGGGAAGGTCAAAGGCCCTGAAGTAGACGCTCAGGGGGCGAAGTTCAAAGTGCCTGAAATCAAGATGCCCGACATCAACATATCTTTGCCCAAAGGGAAAAGTCTAAAAGCAGACATTGATCCAACTCTTCCTTCTGTTGACATTTCACTTCCTAAAGGAAAAATAGAAGGTCCAGAAATTGACATTGAGGGTTCTAAAGGAATGAAGTTCAAGATGCCTCACCTGAAAATGCCAGATGTCGACATAAGCTTACCCAAGGCCAAAGGTGTTGGTCCAGAGGTTGAGATTGAAGGGGGACTACCTTCTGTTGATATTTCACTTCCAAAAGGCAAGATTGAAGGTCCAGATGTAGAGGGTCCTGCTGGGGGAAGGTTCAAAATGCCTACTATGAAAATGCCTAAAGTTGACATAACTCTCCCAAAAGGAAAGATTGAAGGTCCAGAGTTCACCACAGAAAGACCAGAAGCTCATCTAGAAGGATCAGCAGATGGAAAGTTCAAAATGCCAAACATAAAAATGCCAAATGTTGACATTTCTTTACCAAAACCAAAATTTAAAGGCCCAGAAATTGATATTGAGGGATCAAAATCTGGACAAATCAATATGCCAGATGTTGATATATCTCTTCCCAAAGGAAGTATAGAGGGACCTGATGTTAATATAGATGTGTCTAAAGGAGGGAAATTTAAAATGCCTGATCTGAAAATGCCTTCAGTTGACATAACACTGCCCAAAACAAAGACCAAGGGTCCTCAAGTCAACATAGAGACCCCTGCAATGCATGTAGAAGGGCATAAGAAAGGGACCTTTGAAATGCCTCACATCCAAATGCCTGATATTGATATTTCTCTGCCTAAAGGGAAGGTCAAAGGCCCTGAAGTAGACGCTCAGGGGGCGAAGTTCAAAGTGCCTGAAATCAAGATGCCCGACATCGACATATCTTTGCCCAAAGGGAAAAGTCTAAAAGCAGACATTGATCCAACTCTTCCTTCTGTTGACATTTCACTTCCCAAAGGAAAAATAGAAGGTCCAGAAATTGACATTGAGGGTTCTAAAGGAATGAAGTTCAAGATGCCTCACCTGAAAATGCCAGATGTCGACATAAGCTTACCCAAGGCCAAAGGTGTTGGTCCAGAGGTTGAGATTGAAGGGGGACTACCTTCTGTTGATATTTCACTTCCAAAAGGCAAGATTGAAGGTCCAGATGTAGAGGGTCCTGCTGGGGGAAAGTTCAAAATGCCTACTATGAAAATGCCGAAAGTTGACATAACTCTCCCAAAAGGAAAGATTGAAGGTCCAGAGCTCACCACAGAAAGGCCAGAAGCTCATCTAGAAGGATCAGCAGATGGAAAGTTCAAAATGCCAAACATAAAAATGCCAAATGTTGACATTTCTTTACCAAAACCAAAATTTAAAGGCCCAGAATTTGATATTGAGGGATCAAAATCTGGACAAATCAATATGCCAGATGTTGATATATCTCTTCCCAAAGGAAGTATAGAGGGACCTGATGTTAATATAGATGTGTCTAAAGGAGGGAAATTTAAAATGCCTGATCTGAAAATGCCTACAGTTGACATAACACTGCCCAAAACAAAGACCAAGGGTCCTCAAGTCAACATAGAGACCCCTGCAATGCATGTAGAAGGGCATAAGAAAGGGACCTTTGAAATGCCTCACATCCAAATGCCTGATATTGATATTTCTCTGCCTAAAGGGAAGGTCAAAGGCCCTGAAGTAGACGCTCAGGGGGCGAAGTTCAAAGTGCCTGAAATCAAGATGCCCGACATCGACATATCTTTGCCCAAAGGGAAAAGTCTAAAAGCAGACATTGATCCAACTCTTCCTTCTGTTGACATTTCACTTCCTAAAGGAAAAATAGAAGGTCCAGAAATTGACATTGAGGGTTCTAAAGGAATGAAGTTCAAGATGCCTCACCTGAAAATGCCAGATGTCGACATAAGCTTACCCAAGGCCAAAGGTGTTGGTCCAGAGGTTGAGATTGAAGGGGGACTACCTTCTGTTGATATTTCACTTCCAAAAGGCAAGATTGAAGGTCCAGATGTAGAGGGTCCTGCTGGGGGAAGGTTCAAAATGCCTACTATGAAAATGCCTAAAGTTGACATAACTCTCCCAAAAGGAAAGATTGAAGGTCCAGAGTTCACCACAGAAAGACCAGAAGCTCATCTAGAAGGATCAGCAGATGGAAAGTTCAAAATGCCAAACATAAAAATGCCAAATGTTGACATTTCTTTACCAAAACCAAAATTTAAAGGCCCAGAAATTGATATTGAGGGATCAAAATCTGGACAAATCAATATGCCAGATGTTGATATATCTCTTCCCAAAGGAAGTATAGAGGGACCTGATGTTAATATAGATGTGTCTAAAGGAGGGAAATTTAAAATGCCTGATCTGAAAATGCCTTCAGTTGACATAACACTGCCCAAAACAAAGACCAAGGGTCCTCAAGTCAACATAGAGACCCCTGCAATGCATGTAGAAGGGCATAAGAAAGGGACCTTTGAAATGCCTCACATCCAAATGCCTGATATTGATATTTCTCTGCCTAAAGGGAAGGTCAAAGGCCCTGAAGTAGACGCTCAGAGGGCGAAGTTCAAAGTGCCTGAAATCAAGATGCCCGACATCGACATATCTTTGCCCAAAGGGAAAAGTCTAAAAGCAGACATTGATCCAACTCTTCCTTCTGTTGACATTTCACTTCCCAAAGGAAAAATAGAAGGTCCAGAAGTTGACATTGAGGGTTCTAAAGGAATGAAGTTCAAGATGCCTCACCTGAAAATGCCAGATGTCGACATAAGCTTACCCAAGGCCAAAGGTGTTGGTCCAGAGGTTGAGATTGAAGGGGGACTACCTTCTGTTGATATTTCACTTCCAAAAGGCAAGATTGAAGGTCCAGATGTAGAGGGTCCTGCTGGGGGAAGGTTCAAAATGCCTACTATGAAAATGCCGAAAGTTGACATCACTCTCCCAAAAGGAAAGATTGAAGGTCCAGAGTTCACCACAGAAAGACCAGAAGCTCATCTAGAAGGATCAGCAGATGGAAAGTTCAAAATGCCAAACATAAAAATGCCAAATGTTGACATTTCTTTACCAAAACCAAAATTTAAAGGCCCAGAAATTGATATTGAGGGATCAAAATCTGGACAAATCAATATGCCAGATGTTGATATATCTCTTCCCAAAGGAAGTATAGAGGGACCTGATGTTAATATAGATGTGTCTAAAGGAGGGAAATTTAAAATGCCTGATCTGAAAATGCCTTCAGTTGACATAACACTGCCCAAAACAAAGACCAAGGGTCCTCAAGTCAACATAGAGACCCCTGCAATGCATGTAGAAGGGCATAAGAAAGGGACCTTTGAAATGCCTCACATCCAAATGCCTGATATTGATATTTCTCTGCCTAAAGGGAAGGTCAAAGGCCCTGAAGTAGACGCTCAGGGGGCGAAGTTCAAAGTGCCTGAAATCAAGATGCCCGACATCGACATATCTTTGCCCAAAGGGAAAAGTCTAAAAGCAGACATTGATCCAACTCTTCCTTCTGTTGACATTTCACTTCCCAAAGGAAAAATAGAAGGTCCAGAAGTTGATATTGAGGGTTCTAAAGGAATGAAGTTCAAGATGCCTCACCTGAAAATGCCAGATGTCGACATAAGCTTACCCAAGGCCAAAGGTGTTGGTCCAGAGGTTGAGATTGAAGGGGGACTACCTTCTGTTGATATTTCACTTCCAAAAGGCAAGATTGAAGGTCCAGATGTAGAGGGTCCTGCTGGGGGAAAGTTCAAAATGCCTACTATGAAAATGCCTAAAGTTGACATAACTCTCCCAAAAGGAAAGATTGAAGGTCCAGAGCTCACCACAGAAAGGCCAGAAGCTCATCTAGAAGGATCAGCAGATGGAAAGTTCAAAATGCCAAACATAAAAATGCCAAATGTTGACATTTCTTTACCAAAACCAAAATTTAAAGGCCCAGAAATTGATATTGAGGGATCAAAATCTGGACAAATCAATATGCCAGATGTTGATATATCTCTTCCCAAAGGAAGTATAGAGGGACCTGATGTTAATATAGATGTGTCTAAAGGAGGGAAATTTAAAATGCCTGATCTGAAAATGCCTTCAGTTGACATAACACTGCCCAAAACAAAGACCAAGGGTCCTCAAGTCAACATAGAGACCCCTGGATTGCATGTAGAAGGGCATAAGAAAGGGACCTTTGAAATGCCTCACATCCAAATGCCTGATATTGATATTTCTCTGCCTAAAGGGAAGGTCAAAGGTCCTGAGATAGATGCTCAGGGGGCGAAGTTCAAAGTGCCTGAAATCAAGATGCCTGACATCGACATATCTTTGCCCAAAGGGAAAGGTCTAAAAGCAGACATTGATCCAACTCTTCCTTCTGTTGACATTTCACTTCCAAAAGGAAAAATAGAAGGTCCAGAAGTTGACATTGAGGGTTCTAAAGGAATGAAGTTCAAGATGCCTCACCTGAAAATGCCAGATGTGGACCTAACCTTACCCAAGGCCAAAGGTATTGGTCCAGAGGTTGAGATTGAAGGGGGACTACCTTCTATTGATATTTCACTTCCAGAAGGCAAGATTGAAGGTCCAGATGTAGATATAGAGGGTCCTACTGGGGGAAGGTTCAAAATGCCTACTATCAAAATGCCTAAAGTTGACATAACTCTCCCAAAAGGAAAGATTGAAGGTCTAGAAATCATCACAGAAAGACCAGAAGCTCACCTAGAAGGATCAGATATATCTCTTCCCAAAGGAAGAGCTCCAGCTCCTGAAATACCACTCCAACAAGGAGCAAAGCCTGAGGGTGCGGTCTCAGGACAAATCCAGGCACCCAGGATCCCAGACATTGACTTTGATATCAGCATATCACCAGAGGATGAAGATATTCAAATATCCAAAGATGCTACATTCAAAATACCCAAATTTGGTGTCCCATTGCCCTCCTTATCTTCCCCAGAGGAAAGGTTAGATTTTTATGGACAAGAGATTCAATATTTAGGCCCAAAGGTCCCTAAGGTCAAGAGAGCTGTTTTTGTACTTGTAAATCCTGGAGAATCTGTAAGTTCTAGTTCAAAGCTTTTACAAACCACTAATGTAGAGTCAGAGTCCATGGAAATGCAAACAACCTTTAGGAAGTCATATACGCAGTTTTCTGATGAAGTTGAGCAATTAAAGGGAAAAGGAATGGAGATGACCCATGGTTTGTTTTCTACAGCTAAAGCCAAGTCATTGCACATTACAACAATAGAGGAATCAATTCAAGCAACTCACTGTGCAGAAAAACATTTTATTAAAAATGAAAGGGGGACAATTAGTACTGACATTAAACTTCCTAAAGTTGAAATAACACCATCTAGTCAGATATCTGCAAGAGAAGAGCCCTCAGATGTTGGTGGAAAATTATCGTCACTGATGAGCAAAGAAGCCGGTGGAGCTAAGTTTGAGTCTATGCCAGGCAAACTGCATCTGTCAGAAGAACTAATGTCACCAGGTGTGAGAACAGAAAGGAAGGAGGGCTCACAATCCCCTTCGCACTTTACAATGGAGAGCTCAACCAAGGTTCTGACCTGGTCAGAGGTGGACCCTCAGAGAACAGATCTCCATTCTGAAGGCAAGGATTCCTCCCCATGGTTCAGGGTTCCCAAGTTTTCCCTGAAACCCCACTCTACTGGTAAGTAAGGGCACTTTAGCACTTGACTTTAGCTTACACTGATATTTGCAGCCTTTGTTTATGCTATCACAAATTAAATACCCCATGTGGAAATTGCAGAGGCTGCACTAGCACTGATTAATGATCAGGCTGCTTTTAGGTTTAATCCGACTGGACTTCAGCATTGAAAGTGTCAACCCCAATGAGAGACTCATGTAAGGCTCTACTTTCTGATTCTATTGAACATCTATAGAACCATAATACCAGATTACAGTGGTCCCTCGCTCTATCGCGGTTCACTGTTCGCGGCCTCGCAGCCTCGCTGTTTTTTTTTATAGTGTAACATTGTGTTCTGCGTCCTGATTGGCTAAGAGACTGTAGACCCAGGACTAAACGTGGACTAAACCAGGTCTAGACCAGAACTAAACCAGGTCTAGACCAGGTCTAAACTAGGTCTAAGCCTGGACTGACCTGGACTAAACCAGGACTGGACCAGGTCTAAACCAGGACTAGACCAGGTCTAAACCAGGATTAAACCACCACGTGCCGCTCTTTGCTGGTTTCGTTCAGCTGGTTTGTGGCTCGGGCTGAGAGGACGCGGTTCCGGGCGCCACGGTTTGATCTCGTGCTCGCAGCCCCGGTGTACGCGCGGCCTCGCGCCGGTTGTGCTGCTCTGTCACGGATTTGACCACGATGAGGGGTGCACGTGTCGCGCACTTCTCCAAGGGGTTGGTGCGCGTCGTGTCCCGGGACGTGGCAGTGCCGTTGGATGAGCGCGGTGCTTCCTGCTTGTCCCTCTGTGCTCACACTGTGTTTGAATGAGATGCAGTCTGAGCCGCACTGGGCTCCGGGGCCGCACGAGGAGCAGAGACATCAGTCACTGGATCCGTAGGAAGTCCAGACCGGGGCTAAGACATGAGGACCAGACTGGGACCAGACCGGGACCAGACCGGGACTAGACCGGAACTAGACCAGGACTAGACCAGGACTAAACGTGCACTAAACCAGGACTAAACCAGGACTAAACCAGGTCTAAACCAGGTCTAAACCAGGACTAGACCTAGACCAGGTCTAAACCTGGACTAAAACAGGACTAGACCAGGTCTAAACCAGGATTGCGGCTCTTTGCCTTGTTTCGTGACCACGGGTGCACGTGTCCGCCCCCCCTTCCCCCCCACGCGTCACTATTAATACATTTTGTTGAAAATCTACGAAAGTTTGAGTGTTTAAACGAGGGAGAAATGTGAGAAAATGTTAATACCAGTCTGAGAAAAGTGTATAATGTGTGTGGTGAGGCGTTTACAGCCTTAAAACATGTAGAATAATTGTAACATATAAAGTTGTCCTACTTCGCGGATTTCACGTATTGCGGGTTATTTCTGGAACCTAACCCCCGCGATAAACGAGGGATTACTGTACAACATAAGCAGCTTGGCCATCCTGTCCAATGTTTTATAAAAATAATACATTTACTCTGTATAATTGTTATCTGTAAATGCTATATTTGACGTGAACATGTGTACCTCGTATCTGGGGGGACAGATAGATCGTGTTTATGTAATTTAACATCAAAATCCCACATACAGTCCCGTTCAAACATTTAAGACATGTAGTTTGTACTTTCAGCTGAACACCACAAAGATTACAATCAATAATGTGAAGAATTAAGAACACAAGCATTGTCACATATTGATACAAGGAAATAAATCATGTCTGTGCCTGATTCACACTCATCTCAATAGTGCTGCAACAGCAAAAGGTTTAAGTAGGTCTTCTTTCAGTAGTGGCTTTCATTGTGGTCTAATGGGACAGCTCTCATTATGCTCATGCAAATGTGTCTGAACTACTCACACCCAAATCCAACATAGACTCAGGATGTCCAGTGTCATCAGCAGGTTCAGGTTCAATGCAAGAAACAAACATGAAAAAAATACTCTTGCCACATTCGACTGGGCAAAAGCCAATTCCACTCTGCTTAAAGGTCCCATGGCATGAAATTTTCACTTTCTGAGGTTTTTGAACGTTAATGTGAGCTCCCCTACCCTGTTTAGGCCCCTCCGTGGCTAAAAGTTGCGAAATGTGTAAACTGAGCATTTGCGATCCTTTTCTGCGTTTGAAAAAAAGACAGCCCAAACGGGCGATTCTGAACAAGGCTGGTTTCTGACGTCACACTCCAGGAAAAATGCAAATGCAGTTCCACCGCCCGTCTGTATTTCTACCCAAACTCTCTGGAACTCACGGCCAGAGAGTTTGGACCGCGAACAAGCTACGCAATGCGAGATGCGGTTTTTTATTTGCCTGGAGGAACGTTAGAGTGTTTCCAGGCTCGGATGTCCTTTATAAAGGGAGCCTCCGAACCTCTGAAACAGCAGTGGTTTAATTTTATTTTCTGTGGAAATGTGTTTATTTTTCAATGGAAAGCGTCTCATATCTCCCTTCGCTCTTAAAACACAGAAGTGGGAACAGCGCACAGCTAAACGAGGAAAGTTTGGCATTCAAGCAACAACGCCAAGAATGAGGTGTTCCAAAGAGATATTTATGACTCTGAGTGTGATCATGGGTCTTTCTCATGCACTGAGTCTTGATTTTGAAGAAGGATTCATTTACAGTATTAGGGAACCATTAAGGCGCCATATAAAAGCATCAAGAAGTACCATGTCATGGGATCTTTAAAGAAGAGAGCACAATGCTTTGGAGGTCTTCTTCGCATAAGTCATCCAGTGCCTGAAGCACCACCTCGGTTTCCTCTCACACACACAAGTCACATATGATTTCAAATATATAGTCACATATGATTTTTTTCTTCATTGTCACATTCATAATCCTTCATAAATTTGCCATTGCCTTCATTTCATTGTCTTCAGCATTTTCCCAGAAGTCCCTAACCATCAGTTTACTCAGAATATATCTGCTTTCTAAAAGAATGTTAAATCAAATTTATCATTAAACTATTCACACATTTCTAATCAGACCACAAGTTCTACTTTCACTTGTAGTCTTTGTTATATGTAGAGTAATTGCTGATGCCATGGGCTGGCTTTGGCCTTCGGTTGTTCTCACTGTTTTTCTTCCACAGGCTTCCTGCAGATTACCCCAGAGGGCTCTCCTCAGGCCCAGCGCCGGGGCGAGGTGGGAGGGGATCTGGATGTCTCAGGCTCTTTCTGCCTCCACCCATCAGGTCTCTCCACCCAGCAAGTGTTTGAGGAGCACCACACCTCAACTATCTCCATCCAGCACACACGTGAGGAGCATGCTGGGGTGTCCTCTGAAAGCACAGTCACTGCACAGAACCAGACCAGTGTCACACGACACACAGCCCAGACAGAGACACCCCCCCTTGGACCCTCCACCCCCAAGGAGGGAGCTGGACACTGAGCAACTGCTGTAAAACCCTCTCATGGGCAGCCAAACTGTTTATAGTTTTTTATTACAAATATGACTATTTATTTTCATATGTTTTGTGTAGTTCATATTAAAGTGACTATTGTAGCCGTTAAATGTATTTATTGTGGTCAAGTTTAATTAATACATTACTTGTGTTCATTCTGCTGGAGTTTTTATTATTTATTTTTCCTGTTATTTTACCATGGCATCAGACAGTGCACTTTTTGTACATACATCATAATTCTTTTAGCATAATGCAGTCTGTTTTCAGAAGCAGCCCTCACACTTCATCTATACCTGTTGTAGCTTTTTAGTTTTTCACATATAAGCTCAGAGTTAAGGGTGAGGGTGTCGGCATCTCAAGATATGTTTTATTGTTTTGAATTGTAATATTACATTTTCTTTGGTTTTTGCAGGCTTTTTCATACCTATACTTGTAATCAGAGGTGGATAGAGTAGCCAAAATTCAATAATGCATATAATGAATCACATGACCGATATAATGAATCATTTGGTGTTTGCCAAAGGACTGACCACAGAAAATAGAAGAAAATATTCTCAAGCACCACTACAAGAAACACAAATGTTCAAATCATTTCATATTAACATAACGCTTGTGCCACATAACTTTTACTCTAGTAAGAGTCCACTGTCAAATATTTAATTCTGGAGTACAGAGGTGGATAGTACTCAGTTACATAGAGTACGCTTACTCCTACTTGAGTATTCTGTGTTTGATGTAACAGTACTCTTACCTGAGTAAAACGTGTGCTTCCTCTTCCCACTCCGAGTGTACAACAGCTTTATGTGACAGTATGAAAAGATTTGAACATTTGTGTTTCTTGCAGCTCCTTCAGATACTATTTAATTTGTTTCATTTTTGTGTCTGTCCTTTGAAAACACCAGGTTTTGTGCATTATTCCATGTTTTGTCCTTCAAATTACATTCACTTTAAATTATGAATCAGATGTTCCCTACACTCTTGAGTAATCATTTTCCCAAATACTTTTACTACTCTTACTTCTTACTTTCTTACTTATTTCTTAGACATCTACTTTGTAGTTCTACTTGAGTAATATTATTTTGAAGTAATGTTACTGTTACTTGAATACATTTTTGCCTACTCTACCCACCTCTGATAGAGGAAAAGTAAGGCATCTGAAAACTATTTGTGTGCACTCATTACCCAATGATAAGGTTACTGAATCCACCTGGAACTTCTTCACACACTAATGAACACAGGCATTCATTGTTTTTTCTTTAGAATATGTGATCAAATCTAAATATATTTATTATGCAGAGTGCCACCCTGAGAGCCTGTCAGCGTGTGCTCCTTCTGTGTGCTACTGGTATATTACACTGGAGTTTTACTCTGGAGTTTCCTGTCACTTCAGACTGATGCAGTACTGCTGAAAGGATTCTTGTACATAGGCATTCATTTGTTTTGTTTCTTGACTGAACAATGTTTCCACATTTTGGGTTGGATTGAAATGGCTGAAATAAGGTGTAGCATGTGAATCTCCATTGTATTAGCAACCTGTGTTTTGTGTTGTCTGAATGAATGTATGTGGTAAATATGAAGCTGTAATAAAGATAAATGATTGCCTGATGTGTTATTCTTTAGACAGCAGAAACTCTCTGCATAGACTAGCTCTATAGTTCACAATAGACCTACAGTAATAGCTGGAAGAAGTAGACTTTATATACACAATTTAGATAATAAGATAAGATAAGATAAGATAAGATAAACTTTATTGTCCCCAAGGGGAAATTTGTCTTGGGTTCCCTGCCCACAGTTCCACTCACACATACAGACAGACAAACAGAAAACAGTGGGAGACGATCATCTTTGAATGGAGGAGCAGAAAGCTGAAATAAACAGGTATATTAGGCGACTAAGGGCAGCGATTCCCAGGGTCCTAACATGGGGCATTTCTATATGATACTGCTGGATTAGACATTCTTAAAACATCTGCATTGTTCCTTGAAAAACCGAGTGTAGGTTTGGTAGCACATGGATGGGTGAAACAGGGGTGACTTTCAGAGATGAGCTATAACTGTTATTATAGGCTGAATCATATCCAGGCCGAATAGACTATTATAGAATGATTCCCTGGACGTGGAGGGGTGCGGGATAAACGCGTGAGTGCAGCTGTGCCCGGTGCACCGCGCACGGGTGAAAGAATCAACGTCGTGTGACGTCAGAGCCGATGACGTAACTGTGGGTGACACTGCGGAAAGATGAGACGGCGGACGCTGGTCAAAGCAGAGGCCCTGCGTGTGGCTACAGCTTCAGGACGCGTGTGCTGCTGATGTGGAGCTGGTGGAGTGGGCCACGCCGCGAGTGGATGCGTGAAAATGACGAGAAGAGTCTTAGCATGAAAACAACAGCGCGCCCGAAGAAAAGGACCGGACTGATCCTCTGGACTGAGAAAGCGTGATTTGAGCGACAAAGGTGGGTTTTCCCCGCATCCTTCAGACGTGCCGCACGGGGGAGAATCCGCAGATGAAGATGCCCATCACTGTCGTAGCCTCATTTGAGTGGTGTTCGCGTGGAAAAGGCTATAGCCTAATAAGCTTCTAATCTAAGACCATTCTAAATATGTGGAACATTAGGCCTACTGGGCTACTATTCAGACAGAAGCAGGTAGGCCTGAACACGACTACTGGAAACTACGTGGATCAGTAGTGACTTCAGCCTTTAGTCTCGGCGTAGACGTCAAATTAATGTCATGACTTCTGGAGCCTTTTATATTGCATAGCAAAATAAATACATTTTTAAAATATTTTCTTGCCAAGATATTGTAGTGCGCTATTAGATGAGATGCTATATGATAGCTTTCTGCCACTACTGTGTAATAAATGAACATAGCCTACATAATACAAAGACAAATGCTGGAGTGTACAAACTGTGGCCCTTATGCCTTCTGCTAAACTGGGCCTCACGATCATCAACAGCATCACATTGTATTTTGAAACACGCCTAAAAACAATGTTCCAAATGTTATTAAAGGCATAGTGCTCCATCACAGAGACTCCCTGTATCAACACTGGTCTGTGGGCCTCTGCTTCAGAGGTTTCTATACGCAGCACTGGACAAATGTTCTTTGTAATAACTGGACAAATGTTCTTTGTAATAGCTGGACTTTGCTTGATCCTTGATCTTAAGACAGCTGCTTTTGTGGTGTTTTTGCAGGTGCCCTGTGCAGTGACGTGTCCTCTGTGTGAGCAGCTCTACTCGTCATCCATGAGGCCTAAAATGAGTCCTATACTCCAGCAGAACAATAACAATAACTACCCATGCCTGAGTGCTGCAGGGCCCGGGGCCCTGCCACACAAGTGCCCAATCCCTCTGCCCTTCTCCAGTCGCCCTGAGCTGAGCCTCACAGGCCTGCCTCTCATCAGGGGGCTGCGAGCATGGGCCCTGTGCTCCAAGAGCCGTCACCGACCAGGGGGGGCCCTGGGACAGGCCCCTCTCAGCCACCCACGGCCTGCAGATGTGCAGTTGAGTGCAGAGTGGGGGCTTCCCCTAGGGCTGGATGCCAGGCGTTCCGGTATCGGAGCTCTGGTGGCCACCCTGCAGACCAGCGAGGGCAGCAGCAGGACGCAGACACAGTGCCTATTCCTCCGCACGGATAGGGGCAGCTGTCTGTACCCCACAGGCAAGCCAACCCTCCATTCAACCCCGCAGCACCCCGGGGGTATGCTCCGAGGTTGGCTACGAAGCAAAACAGTAGGGACTCCAACCATGCCTCCACACACCGGACCCAACAGGGCTAGAGAGCGATCAGGTTTGTTCTATCTGTGATTCAAATTGTTAATCACATTTTGTTAGTACATGGTGTGGAAAGGATCTGTCATTTTAAAAAACTCTTTTTTTCCCCAGGTCGAAGGTGGAGGAAGCCTGCCAACCACACAACAAGTCGAGAGAGGGTGCACTTTAGGCAGCATCAACAAGACGAGTCCAGAGGGAGAGTGACCAGAGAGGGACCCAGAGAAGAACCTGGAAAAGAGACCAGACATCAGAACAGCGAGCTGTCCAGAGATTTACCCAAAGAGGAGCACAGAGAGGAGCACAGAGAGGAGCCACAAGAAGAGATCAGAGATCAGCTCGAAGTTTGGTCCAGAGAGGAGACCAAGGAGAAGACAAAAGAGGAACACAGAAAGGAGACCAAAGATCCACTCAGTGATGAGACCAGTGACCAGTCCAGAAAGGAACTGAGAGTGGAACAGCGAGAAGGACAAGGAAAAAGGACCACAGAAGAGTCAGGAGGAGAGATAGGAGAGGAGACTGGAGAGGAGACCAGATATCAGCCTACAGATGTGTCCCGAGATTTACCCATAAAGGTGTTCCAAATGGACTCAAAGTACCAGGAGCATTTGTTTCTCAAAATCACACATGAAACAGGATCTAGAGTCAGAGCGCCGATGGAGGGACTTCAGAACTGTTCATGCACAAGCAGAGAACAGGTGTCAGCTGATGCACCACACATTTCAAATGGAACAGAGGCTCGGGACACAGATCTCATGTGCTGTCTTTGTGGCCCCTCCTTCCCTGGCTGTGTTTTCTCATCTCCTCCAGCAGGTAGCGGCAACTGCAAAGCAAATGCTGAAGAAACTGATCCTCTTATGACCAGTCTGAGCACTTTGGGGGACACAGCGCAGAGGAGTCCAGGGGAGCTACAGAGCAGCAACCGAAAGGACAGGACAGGCCACAGTCCAGAACCCCATAATGATCATCCTAGCCTGGACTCACGGGGGGAGCACACTGGCCTAGACTCACAGACGGAGTACCCACTGGAGGACCAAGAGTTTGGGGGGTTCATGCAGGGCCCATCAGTCTTGAGCCATGGTGAGTTTAATATGTTCTCTGTGTATTGTTTATACAGAGGGATATCAGTCTGGTCCCCACACCCTTGTATCCAGTATTGAAACTAGATACTCATTTGAGCTGGTCGATACTAAAAAAGTCCCATTCACAGGACAGAAATGAACCTCCTGAATAGCTTTAGAATGATTCTGAGCTGTATCAGATTAAGTTTAAGAGACTATACCCATGGGCCCCAATGGAGCCTACCTGGAAAATCACATTCTATTGTCTCTATTGTTTTTTAATTTTCATTGAAATTTTCGTATCTTGCCACAAACAGATCCCCTAACCTCTAGTATGTGAGCAGCTTTATGCAAATACTTTCTGAATGAAAAGGGAAAGATCATGTGACATCAGCAGCCTGACAGAACGTCACTTTATTCACATGAGAAATTGAATTGAAATTACTTATTTTTAAATATAAATTTTTATCATCACTTAAAATTATCTTGATTATTATTTTTTTAGTTCCTACGCTAATATTAATGTGTCCGGTGACAATTATCAATTAAAGAGGGGGTAATTTTACTTTTATGGGGTATTAAGTAACATATTTAAATAACATATTTAGATCACCATGTTACCTTTTATTGTTTTGAAAATGCTATATTAGCTGAAAACAACATATTGTAAGATATACACTAAGTCTCATTTTCATTTTTGATGCTTAGAGTTACACAATCAGTGTGCATCCCTGCACTACTGCATTTTGTTCCAAGTTTGTGAAGTTTCTGTGTACAGTTTTGTATTATGTTTTTGTATATTTATTGAGAATTATCCTGTGGGAGCATGGGTGATACAGGTTTGTGAGCGGAGCTTTGCACAGAATCTGTAAGCTCACTGTAAACAGGGTTCATATAGGACCTGAGATTGCTTAATTACTCAAACATGCATGGATGACATCTAAAACCTCTTCAGGTATGTTTTTGATGAGGGAACAATGTAATAGGAGAAAGCTCAAAAAACATTCTTATACTCAAAACAATGCTTTTTGATTTGTCACAAGTGTTTTCTATGTATTTAATGGTGAAGCAGCTGCACTGGATTTGCATAGGACTGGGATGGTGTCACATGTTTTTGGCTGGTCCTTGTGGTTGGGTTCTTCTGAGGCCCTGGTCTGTCTGAGCTGCATTCCACTGTGTGTGCAGTGTAATCCTTTAGAGCCAGTTATGTGCAAAAAAAAAGAACAAAACACTGGATATGTGACCATTAGGGATCAACATCATTGTGGGGCAAACAAAGGTTCTCTTATTAAACGGATAGTGCTTTTTTTAAAAATGTTAATCTGTATGGATTTCCTTCTAAAAGTTTTGTGCGGTAACACTGGCTTACCTCTAACAGTCTCCGCTCAGCCCGGTTCTGCTTGCGTTCTGGAGCTCACATAAGTAGGTCCGGTAAGTTTGTGGGTACATTTAATAAAGCTTGTTTTTCTTCTCAAAACAAATCATTTGTCCGATAGGTGATATATTTGCGTCCTAAACAGTTGTCCATGAAAAATCCAGCAGCGTATTTTGCATTCGCATATTTTCTCTCTAGATTTGTATCAATGCGCCCACGTTAGCTCTATTGCCTGTTCACTTGTAAACATTCGTTTACGGGGGATGTCGCTGTACCGCATCCGCCGTACACTTCTGCTAAAGGTTAACAGGCTAATACAGCTAATATACGCGCAGTGATACGAATCGAGACAAAATATGCGAATGCGAAATACACTGCTGGATTTTTCGTGGACAACTGTTTGGGACGCAAATATATCACCTTGCCTACTTTTGTTTTGAGAAGAAAAAGAAGCTTTATTAAATGTACCCACAAACTTACCGGACCTACTTATGTGAGCTCCAGAGCCCGAGAAGAACCGGGCTGAGCAGAGACTGTCAGAGGTAAGCCGATGTTACCGCACGAAACTTTTAGAAGGAAACCCATACAGATTAACATTAAAAAAAACGCACTATCCCTTTAAACACATTTCTGCAGAAGCCTTCGTGGAAATGTGTTTGCTTTGTTTGCTGCTGTAGAATAAATAGAAGTAGCTGAGAGCAGAGAAGAGACATGATGATGCTGGAAGTTTATTTACCATCAGCACAGGACCCAGCACCGTGACACACTGTGATAGTCCTGTGAAGTCCAATCCAGTCTGGCTATGCTTCCGTTATATATACAGTGGTACCTCACCTTACGAAATTAAGTCGTTCCAGAATTGGTTTCGTAATGTGAATTTTTCTTAAGTTGAGTAGCTATTTCAATGGAAAAAGCCTGATTCGTTCCAAGGCCCCGATCCAAGTTTTTTTTTATAGTGTAACTTTTTTTATAGTGCAACATTGTGTTCTGCGTAGAGACTGTAGACCCAGGACTAAACGTGGACTATACCAGGTCTAGACCAAGGTCTAAACCTGGACTAAACCAGGACTAAACCAGGACTAGACCAGGTGGATTAAAGCGCCACGCGCGGGTCTATTTCCTGGTTTCGTTTCGAGTCACGGCTGAGGCGAACAGCGAGGGGGACCGCACGCAGTCTGAGCGCATGAACGAGACCCGTGCTCAAACCGTGCCTCCTCTAGACCTCCTCTAGACCTGGTCTAGAGCAGATAATGCAACTCCAAGGCCAGGTCTAGACCACCTCTTGCATGCGTTCGTTCATGCGCTCAGACTGCGTGCGGTCCCCCTCGCTGCTCGCCTCAGTCGTGACTCGAAACGAAACCAGGAAATAGACCCGCGCGCGGCGCTTTAATCCACCTGGTCTAGTCCTGGTCTAGTCCTGGTTTAGTCCTGGTTTAGTCCTGGTTTAGTCCTGGTCCAGTCCTGGTTTAGTCCAGGTCTAGACCTGCTGGCAGCCCCACGCCGGGTCATGCTGCGCTATCACACGTGTCCGCGCGCAGTTTTCTCCCCCCTCCCCCTTCCCCCCACACTTCACTATTAATAATTTTGTTGAAAATCTATGAAAGTTTGAGTGTTTAAACGAGAGACAAATGTGAGAAAAGTTTAAATTCAGTCTGAGAAAAGCGTATAATGTGTGTGGCTGAGCGTGCATTATTTGAATTTTTGAGATTTCGCGTTTCGTAACTTGAATTTTCTTTCGTATCTAGAGAACAAAATTTAACGTGAAGGCATTTCGTAACTTGAAATTTTCGTTTGTTGGGTCTTTCGTAAGGTGAGGTACCACTGTATCTCTGATGACGTAGGCCAGGATAACAAGGGCTGAACTTGCAGTGTGGAGCTGGCACAGCACAAAAGCTCTATTTCTTTATCACCTGCTTTTTCCATAGTTCAGTGTTAAACTTATCTATGGAGATCACCAGGCGATGAATAAATACATGGTTTATCGTCATAAAAATGACAGCGCTCCTTTAACTGCATCATGGTCTAATTCTTGTATGAGCTCCGCAAATCAAAATACCTTGCTTCAACACATCTATGAGCCAGGCTGTTGTCCCCACATGCCTCAAGACCTCCACCATCATCCCCGTGCCGAAGAAGTCGTCTCCATCCAGCCTTAATGACTACCGTCCGGATGCATTCACCCCCATCCTCATGAAGTGCTTCGAACGGCTCGTCATGCAGCACATTAAGACGTCTCTCCCCTCCACCCTGGACCCATTTCAATTTACATACCGGTCTAAACACTCGACCGATGCAATCTCAACATCCCTCCACTCAGCCCTCACACACCTGGACACCAGAGACTCATATGTTAGAATGCTGTTCACTGACTTCAGTTCAGCTTCAACACAATCGTCCCCCAGCAACTCAGACTCAAACTAGACAAGCTGGAGATCAACACCTCCATGTGCAACTGGTGCTGGATTTCCTGACAGGAAGACCGCAGGCAATACGGGTCGGCAGCAACACCTCCAGCACCATCACACTGAACACGGGGGCTCCCCAAGGATGTGTACTGAGCCCCCTCCTCTTCACTCTGCTGACCCACGACTGCACACCGTCACACAACTCCAACCTCTTCATCAAGTCTGACCCATGACTGCACACCGTCACACAGCTCCAACCTCTTCATCAAGTTTATGAATGATACAACTGTGTTGGGTCACATCAGCAACGACAATGAGACTCACTATAGGAGCCAGGTGACCCGCCTGGTCAAGTGGTGGAGGAAGAACAACTTCTCCCTGAACGTGGAGAAGACTAAGGAGATTGTCGTAGACTTCAGGAGAGCACACACACAGCACCCCCCCACCACCACCAAGTTTCTGGGTGTGCATATCTCTGAGGACCTCTCCTGGTCAAAGAACACTGCATCACTGGCCAGTAAAGCCCAACAGCGACTCTACTTCCTCCACAAGCTGAAGAGAGCCAGAGCCCCAGCTCCCATCATGAGCACCTTCTACAGAGGCACCATAGGTCACATCCTCACCACCTGCATCACTGTGTGGTATGGCACCTGGTCCTGCCGGAAAAAGCTACACCAAGTAGTGAGAGCAGCTCAGAGAATCGTGGGTGTCTCTCTCCCCTCCCTACAGGACATCTACCGCACCCGACTCACCCGCAAAGCCCTCTGGGTGATCCCACCCACCCATCTAACTGCCTCTTCAGTCTGCTGCCATAAGGAAGGAGACTGAGGAGCCTCAGAGCCAAGACCAGCAGACTGAAAGACAACTTCATCCACCAAGCTGTCAGGATGCTCATCTCTCTCCCTGCCCTCCCTCCCCCAATCACACTGCTGCTTAAATGACACTTAAAGGACACTGACACTGCTGCTTAAATGGCACCATTTGAGCTTTATTATGCCACACATTGTGTTCTATTTGTATTATATACAAGTTTATGGTACTTTTGCAATGATTTTTGTGATGTTTTAGTCACTGTATCTATTGTCCTGTACTTTTTGCTAAGGGTATATGTGACGTTTTAGTCATTGTGTTTGTCTTGTACTTCTGCTAGGGCAGGCACGTCCAAACTATGGCCCGTGGGCCAAATGAGGCCCTCGGCCAAATTTTTCTTGGCCCTCAGGCTTCAAGGTGAACTGGCCCAAATTACCTTGAGCAGAAATTTTGACTGCAAGTTTTTTGAAAAGCTTCTTTGATAAGAAAATATTTAATATTTATTGTGTGGTTTTGATTATCTTAGCATGAATAAAGGACTGATAGCTCATTCTAACGTGTTAAATATGCAGATATTTAAATAATTGACTGTACTGAGCACCAGTCTATGTCCCCCAGTCGGCCCTCTGAGTCATCTGTGTTTAAATGTGGCCCCTGATGAAAAAAGTTTGGACACCTCTGTGCTAGGGATATATGTGATGTTTTAGTCATGGTGTTTATTGTCTTGTTTATTAGATTACGTAATATGCACTGTGGGCCTACGGAGCGCTGCAATTTCAAATCTTGTGTGTGCAACCTGTACATATGATTTTTGACAATAAAGCTGACTTTGAACTTTGAACTTTGTCTTTTCCCAGAATGTTTCAGTCCCCCGTGGAGTTGCAGTGGCCTGGGTGGGACGGACAGTAGCTGGGAGGAGGTGGTCACAGATTCCTGGGCAGCGTTTCCTCAGAACAGCACAGAGCACAGAGAAGACGAGGGAGGCCAGTGGTGGCCTCTCACCTCTGGGGAGGACAGGGGCCCCATACCAGGGGCCAATCACAGCCTGGTAATCTTCTTCAACCTCTAACTTTATCTACGTTTCCTCAAATTGCCACAGTCACAATATCAAATGCCTAACGTGAAAGTGTAGCAGTCCTCTTATATGCTTCTCTCTTATGGTGCTGTGCAGGTGTCTGTATTTATGGCTGCCTTCCCCTTACTACCAGCCTGTTCCACCGCTGACTCCCAAGACTCCAGAGTGCCCACTCTCACCCAGCTGCTCAGGGGCCATGTGGGACCCGAGGAAGGCTCTCCAGAGCGAGGGTAAGTGTCCAACCAAACATACTGTACCAGGGGTAATCAGATATACATTACAGGGTATACATTACATTAGATATACAGATAGACATTACAAGCTGTGAGGCTGCATTATTGTATCTTAATTCCAGAGTATCTCAAGTCTCTGGATGTTGTGGGGCTGTCTTGGCTAACACGTCTCTTCCACATCACATGGCGGTCAGGGACAATGCCTCTGGACTGGCAGACCGGGGTGGTGGTCCCTCTGTTTAAGAAGGGGGACCGGAGGGTGTGTTCCAACTATCGGGAAATCACACTCCTCAGCCTTCTCGGTAATGGAGCGGAGAGGAGAGTCCAACCGGTGGTCGAACCTCAGATCCAGGAGGAGCAGTGTGGTTTTCGTCCCGGCCGCGGAACACTGGACCAGCTCTATACTCTCCATCGGGTGCTCGAGGGTTCATGGGAGACCAGTCCACATGTGCTTTGTGGATCTGGAGAAGACATTCGACCGTGTCCCTCGTGGGGTCCTGTGGAGAGTGCTCTGGGAGTACGGGGTTCGGGGCCCTTTGCTAAGGGCCCTCCGGTCCCTGTATGACTGGAGCAGGAGCTGTGTTTGCATTTTTGATAGTAAGTTGGACCTGTTTCCGGTGCATGTTGGACTCCGCCCTTTGTCACCGGTTTTGTTCATTGTATTTATGGACAGAATTTCTAGGTGCAGTCAGGGGCCGGAGGGGATCCGGTTTGGGAACCACAGGATCGTATCTCTGCTGTTTGCAGATGATGTTGTCCTAATGGCTTCATCGGACTGGGACCTCCAACGTGCACTGGGGCGGTTTGCAGCCGAGTGTGAAGCAGCTGGGATGAGGATCAGCTCCTCCAAATCTGAAGCCATGGTTCTTGACCGGAAAAAGTGGCTTGTCCTCTCCAGGTGGATGGAGAGTCCTTGCCTCAAGTGGAGGAGTTCAAGTATCTCGGGGTCTTGTTCACGAGTGAGGGGAGGATGGCGCATGAGATTGACAGGCGGATCGGTGCAGCGTCAGTGATGAGGTCACTGTACTGGACCGTTGTAGTGAAGAGGGAGCTGAGCTGAAAGGCAAAGCTTTTGATTTAACGGTCAATCTATGTTCCTACCCTCACCTATGGTAATGACCGAAATGACAAGATTGTGGATACAAGTGGCCGAAATGGGAGTTGGGCACTCCCTTAGAGATAGGGTGAGGAGCTCGGTTAGATGGGAGGAGCTCGGAGTAGAGCCGCTGCTCCTCCACGTCGAGAGGAGCCAGCTGAGGTGACTCAAGCATCTGTTCCGGATGCCTTCTCTCCCTCAGGAGGTGATCTGGCCATGTCCTACCGGGAGGAGGCCCCAGGGAAGACTCAAGACACGCTGGAGGGACTATGTCTCTCGGCTGGCCTGGGAATGCCTTGGGGTCCCGCCAGGTGAAGGAAGTCTGGGAGTCCCTGCTTAGACTGTTGCCCCCGTGACCCAGCCCAGGATAAGCGGAAGAAAATGGATGGATGGAAGGCTGCATTATTACAAAGACACACTACAAGTCTCTTGTCTGATAATGGACTTATGGTTTTACAATTCAACAGTACTGTTGACCTTTAATGAAAACCATTTTAGAACTTCTATATCAACAATGCAAAAAACAGGACTAAACCTGGACTAATGCAGCCAAGACAACGCATGTGTCAACAAAGAGCCCAGCTTATCAGGGCCAAACTAGATTTTAACCAGGACTAGATCAGTACTAATCTCAACAGGGAGTATAAGGTTTAACTAGGAATGTTGGCAGGTTTTTCTGATTGGTATAAATTACATGTGCACCAGAGTGGAGCCCAGCTCCGCTCCGATGGCTGTGACTATTCCGTACAATACAAAGTATTGAGAGGAGCTCTGGTGGTGCTGGTGGAGATGCTGCGGTGGAGATGCTGCTCACTACAGGCTTTTCCCTTCATAAAAAATAGTTATATGTGAACATGTGGCAGATCCCCTTCAGCATTTCCTCACTAGATGTTTGGAACTCAAGAAAAGCATTCTACTACACCCAAGACTAGGCTCTCCTTTTTTTTTTTTTTGTAAATAAAACTCAAATTCTCAAAGATGGGCTGTCAACGATGTCATAACCATGATGGTTACAAGTACAAATGCGCGAATGAAGATGGCGGTGCGGACACACGCAGTGGCTGCTTTCGGTCCCAATTTTGAAATGAAAGAATATGTGTGGATATTCAAAACCACAACTGACCAAACACAGCAATTTTCTCACAACCAAGTCAATCAAGTCTGTCCTCAGCTCTATGTGAGGCTGCAGCTCAGAGACGGGGGGGGCGCTGGAGTGTACAGAGAGGCAGCAGAGGAAACCACAGACAGTGTTTAGACATGGTAAAACACAGCTATATAAAAAGTGTAGCCTCGTTCTGATAATACATTCAACCGTCCATGTGGGAGGCAGTAGGCTCATTTTTATTCTCAAAGTCTACAAATATTAGAGGATATGAGGAGAGGATAGGTTCTCATTCCAAGTTAAATACAAATGTAAATTATTATATGAATCATGAGCTAGAAGATGAGCTAGTTGAGCCAGACATATGCTTGGTGGGACTGATAGTTCTAGCTAGGGCTGTGCCAAAAATCTTGATTGATAAATCACGATCCCTACAGGACTGCTTTGAAACAGCGGACTGGCAGATGTTTGCAGACGCAGGGAATGGTGACATTAATGCGTACACAGACTCTGTCGTAGGCTACATAGGGAAGTGCAAGTGTGTGTTCTGTGTGGAGTTTGCATGCATGGTCTGGGTTCGATCCCCGGGTCGCCCGAGCCTTTCTGTGTGGAGTTTGCATGTTCTCCCCGTGTCTGGGTGGGTTTCCTCCGGGCACTCCGGTTTCCCCCACCAACCCAAAACATGCACTATAGGTACCTCCAGCTTAGGTCCTGACCAAGCCGAAGCAAGAAGATCATGGAGATGGTCCCCGGGCGCCCTAATGTGTGTGCTGCCCACTGCTCCTAATATATGTATATATATATATATATATAGGATGGGTTAAAATGCAGAGAAGAATTTCTCCACTGTGAGATCAATAAAGTCACTTCTTCTTCTTCTTCTTCATTGAGGACACAGTGCCCAAAATCTCCATCTGCACTTACCCAAATCAGAAACCCTGGGCTGGACTGGAGGTCCGTGCTAAACTGAAAGCTTGCACCGTCGCCTTCAACTCAGGAGACCCCGAAGCCTACAAAGCAGCCAAGTATGACCTCAGAAAGACCATCAGGACTTCTCAGAGGGACTACAGGGAGAGAGTGGAGTCTGCCCAGCAGAGCAGTGACAGGTGTGGCATGGGCTACGCTGCATCACTGACTACAAGGGGAGGAGCGGACCAGTGAAACTGTCCAGCGCATAATTTCCGGACGAACTCAACACCTTCTACGCCCGATTTGATGCAGATAACACCACGCCTGTCACCAGACCTCATGTGGACAGTGAGGACGCTGTACTCTGTATAGACACTGCTACAGTGAGACAGGCGTTCAAGAAAGTGAACCCCCGCAAAGCACCAGGACCCGACGGTATCCCCGGACGGGTGCTGAGGGCTTGTGCTGACCAACTCGCCGGGGTGTTCACCAACATCTTCAACCTGTCTCTGAGCCAGTCTATCGTGCCCACCACCTTCAAGACCTCCACTGTAGTCCCCATCCCAAAGACCCCCACAGCATCCTGTCCTAATGACTATCGGCCCACTCACATCTGTCATCATGAAGTGCTTTGAACGAATCATTAAGAGACACATCTGTGACTCCCTCCCCGACACCCTGGACCCCCTGCAGTTTGCATATAGAGCAAAGAGATCTACAGACAACGCCATTGCTCTAACAGTCCACACCTCTCTCAGTCATCTGGAGAGAGGAAACACATATGTGAGAATGCTCTTCATCAACTACAGCTCGGCATTCAATACCATAATCCCCTCCAAACTGGTCTCTAAGCTCACCGCCCTGGGCCTGGGGACGTCCATCTGCTGCTGGATATGGGACTTCCTCACTAAAAGGCCACAGGCGGTGAGGATCGGCAGCCACCTCTCCTCCACACGTGTCCTCAGCACTGGGGCACCCCAGGGCTGTGTTCTCAGCCCTCTCCTGTACTCCCTGTTCACCTATGACTGTACCGCCAGGCACAGCTCCAACATCATCCTCAAGTTTGCCGACGACACCACCATCTTAGGCCTCATCACTAACAACGATGAGAGCGCCTACAGAGACGAGGTGAAATCACTGACCAGCTGGTGTCAGGAAAATAACCTCTCTCTGAACGTCAGCAAAACTAAGGAAATGATGGTGGACTTCAGGAGACAGCGTGTAGACCAGCATCCCCCCATCTTCATCAACAACGCTGAGGTGGAGCAGGTCAGCAGCTTTAAGTTCCTTGGGGTACACATCACTGAGG